>JABSTR010000744.1:0-44887 GCA_013339765.2 Haemaphysalis longicornis | reverse complement strand
GCACTCAAGGTCTTCACACTCGAGTATATCTTCAGTACTTACAAAGGCTACACACAGGTTTATGCGGATGGCTCGGTTCACCCGGGCTCATCCGCCATCGGCGTGTGGATCCCAGCTGCCCGGTGCACTATCTAAAGAAAACTTAGCCACGAAACATCCTCGACTGCTACCGAACTGGCAGCTGTAAGAGCTGCTCTCACTACATCAGCGGACATCATGCCCAGCAATGGGTAATATTCCTCGACTCTCGCAGCGCCTTACAAGCCCTCCGAAATCTTCACAACACCACAGTCAGCTTGTATGTGAAATTGCCGAAATTCACACAATGCAGTGAGCGAAGGTCATGACATCTATCTGCAGTGGCTGCCTGGTCACTCGGGCATACAAGGCAATATTAGATCTGATGCAGCCGCCAGCGCAGGCCACTTTATGAGCAGTACGACCCAGCTTCCTTTCTCCGGAGAGGACAGCAACGCCCTTATCCTCGCAACTGGATGGGCTGCACAAAGGTCGGAGTGGCAGGACCCTCACCGCAGGTATCTACCACTACAGGCTATTGACCCGCACTGCAAGTTCCGCTTTCCACGCGGCATCAACAAGCGGTGTGAAGGAGTGTTGCACAGACTACGCCTGAGCGTAGCATTTACTCGGAGTTTTAAGTTCAAGATAGGTTGGAACGATCCCCTCTGTGCCGGACTTGCGCTGTGCGTGAGACTGTAGATCACTTGCTGTGTGTCTGCCCTCGATTCGCCGCTGCGCGGAAAACTGCAGCGAGCTGCCCTCTCTCGTGTACGTCATGGAGGCAGTCTGGAACTTTGTCATTTTCTTGGGCCCTGGGCCAATACTGCTGACAGTACCTTAAGTACAAAAGTTCTACTCAGTTCCTACGAGACACTGAACTAGACAAATTTCTCTAGATACCAGACAGAGCAAGTGTGTCGTGATATGTACTCTTCGCACTGTGGCGTTCATCTGTTTACTTTGCTTGTGTTGGTGTCACTGGCGTTCTATTTATTTTCTTGGGTTGGTGTTACTCTTTTTTTTTTTCGCGTCGTTTACTTTCGTTTTGTTTCAGTGTTTACATTAACGATTCTCTTTCAATTGTATTATGTCCGGACTCTGCTGGCAGATTTCTCTTGTTTTTACTTTCCTTTTTTTTTTTTTCAACGCTTCTTGTTTGTCTTCTTCCTGCCGTACCCCTAATGTCTAATATTCACCACTCATCAACGTAGTCACCCACCATCTGGTGTAGCAAGCCTTGTCCCTAGCAGGGCTGACCTCACCAGTTACATTAAAGAGCCTCTCTCTCTCTCTCTCTCTCCACGGCTCGCTGCCATTTCTGGTCATGATGCCGTTGAAGCTCCACCGCGGCTCTCGTTGATTGGTGCGGCCTTGGCGCGCACTACAAATTCCCTTTCTTTGTTATCTTTTTTCCCCGGAGGGTTTTGATGCATCCACTCTTAGTAGGTGCCCTTGACAATTTACATATACGCACCAACAATAGCAAAACTAGCCGAAGGCTTACTTATAGTGAATGCAAGAACTTTATCACTTTTAAATGCACAACTGATGGTTTCTGCCGCCATGTTTCGCTCATAAATGTCAGTATACCCCTTTCTTTCCGCCGGTCTGACATAAAGAGTACTATTGGTAGATGCCCTGTAGCGCATACGTAGTACATTCACAATCTGTGCGGTGAGTCTTCGTTATTAACAATACATCCAAGTAAGTCCGCGTATCCGGTAAATGAACATTCAGCAAATTGCAGTGTTTCCTCAGACTTAGAACATTAATATGTACAAGCTCTAGCAACAATCTGTTTAAAACGTCGCTTGGGCAAAGCCTCTTTTCTGTCCATTCAATGAAGCCGTCGACTTCCCTGAACATTTATAACATCGTTTCAACAAGTCCAGTTCGCCCTGAATTCTTAGTGTCTCTAATCCCTCAATCTTCTTCATCAGAACATTTCCATTTGTAACCCATGTGAACTCAATTAACCTCGTCTTGGCAAGCTGCGTGGCTTGCCAAAATAGGTGTTTTGTTTGAGCTGAACATGTTCATTAATCAACTTTTTTAATGCGTTACGCTTGCCAAGCCAACTGTCCCTTTGAGCTCGTCTTTGAAAGTTCACTATAAATGCCCGTATTTTTCCTTCCCTCGCCGGACACGGATGAGCCACCATCTGTTGAAACTCGAAGCTTATCAGCTGATGACTCTAGTACCACATAAATGCCTTCCCCGTCACTTGGGTTTAATTCGTGTATTTCAAGGTTATTCCTTCAGTAACATGTTTCCAGGTTAGCGATTGCTGCAAGCAGCTCCATGACTTCTCTGTTTTTAACAGCAGAGCTTGCGCTCAGTTCATCTGAGTGTTTCTGCAAAAACAAGCCAAATATAGGCGAAACATCACCATTGCCGTGTTCCTGGACATCAAATCAGCCTATGACTGCGTAGCGCATGAAGCTATTCGCTCGGCTATGAAATCTTCAGGTATCGAAGGCCGGATGTATGCATGGTTATCAGGCTACCTTTCCGATAGGTACGTCTACATGTCCACAGACAGCGGCGAGCAGCACCATACAGAGTGACCCAAGGTGTTCCTCAGGGAGGGGTGATAAGCCCCACGATGCTCAACATCTCCATGATAGGCGTGGAGAAATGCTTGCGGCAGTCGGTCGAAATCTCCCTGTACGCGGACGATATCTGCATATGGAGCTCTGGCTGTAACAGGCGTGTGCTACGTCGAGACTGCAGCGAGCAATCGACTCCATTGCAGCGTTCTTGGCAGCACGAGGATTGGAAATCTCGGCAAGCAAATGCGCAGCGTTGGCTTTTACCAAGCGGGACCTCACGCACCACGGACTCACTGTTGGAGGCAATGACATCCCATACGTTTCCAACCATAGGTTTCTGGGGGTGACATTCGACAGGTCGCTCACCTGGTCACCTCATGTCCGCCATCTCAAGGAGAAGCTCTCATCAATCGCCCGCATATTCCGTATGCCTTCTAGTAACTCCGGCGGTTGCTCTGTTAACTCTCTCCTTCGGCTATACGAAACGCTCTGCGTCGGTATGATACGTTACAGCATCCCTGTATTGGCCCCTCCCTCTAAAGGAACAATAAAGGCTCTAGAGGCCATGCAAGCACAGATATTGAGGACCTGCATTGGTGTCCCGAGAACTACCTCGACTGTGGGAACACTGACGGAGTGCCGACGCCTGTCACCCTTGGCTCTCGGCACGCAGGAGCTTCTTCGCGTGCGACTGCGGATTGTGGCAAGGCAATGTGATCACCCTTTAGCGCCAAGTTCGGCCCTGAAGTGCGTGACTTCCTGCCCCATCATTACCAGCGCCAGCCGTCTTCCGCTGCATCCGCCCTGGATGTTCCCAACGATAAAAATAGTGACCACAGTGCCCGGAATTTCAAGCAAGGAGCATATTCCACCTGCCGCTCTACGGTTTTTGCCCTTGAATATATCCACTACACATACGGAGTACACACACATCTGTACACTGATGAATCGGTGTCACCACATCATCCACTGTCGCGGTGTGGATACCTTCATCTCGCACCACCCTCAGTGCCATTCTCAGCCACAAAACCTCATCTACGGCTACCGAACTCGCAGCTCTGCGGCTGGCCTTGGCTCACATCATCGAGCAGCCTGCACGCGTGTGGGCCATCTTCACGGACTCTCGGGCTGCACTGCAATGTTTGGCGTCTTTCCCCAAAGATCAGCTTGTGCTTGATGTACATGCTTTGCATCTTCAATCTCTGCAGGCGCGTCATCAAATAACACTCCAGTGGTTCCTGCCCATTGCGGAATAACTGGAAATGTGAAGGCGGACGCTGCTGCATTCATAGCGCATAACAAACGTGGACCACAAGTACCGGTACCATTTTCTCGGAAAGATGCTTCAGCACTTGCATCCAGTGTGGCATGGAGCATGCAGCGTTCGATTTGGACAGACGCATCCCATCATTACGCGCCCCTCCACTCTATCGACCCGCACTGTAACTTTAGCATGCCACCTGGAATATCGAAGCATGATGAAGCAGTACTCCACCGCATGCGGTTGAACGTCGCCTACACGCGATACTACTGCTACAAAATCAATCAGTCCACCTCGCCTCTGTGCCCAGGTGTGGTGTCCGCGTGAAGATCTGCAACACCTCATATGTGACTGTGCGCGATTTAGTACGCAAAGAGTGTGCCTTGCAGTGTCTCTGGGCCGGCCGCTCTCCGTAGGGCTAGAACTGAGAGACGTATTAGGTCCCTGGAATTCTTCCAAACGTGCCTTTCGTGCCACAAAAGCTTTACTGGCCTATATAAAAGCCACAAGCCTTGATCAGACTTTGTAAATAGTTCAAATCATGTGTTCCTCTTCATCATTATAATCATCATTGTCACAGCATACATCTGGCGTAGCAAGCCAGGCGGTTTAGCTCGGCTGACATCGCCAGACTCATTAGATTGTTCTCTCTCTCTCTCTCTCTGCAAAACATCAACCTAACTGCTTTGAACGTCAATTGGAATTCTTATTGTGAAAGTCAATCCAAAATCTTATTTTGTGAATTGCATGTCCATGAAACTTTCTATGCCGTCGATAATTTTGCCTTGTCTTTCTATCAATTTCAGAACTGAGTCATTTTTCCAAGATTGCAACTGAATAGCCTAAAAAGCCCGCCTACGCGGGAACTGACTTCTGTTAACTTGTTACCAAGCGGACGTATCGCTTTCTTGAGAGCGCGTAGTGTGGGCTGCTGCTCAGCGTTGTCAACACAAGCACGAAGCTGCAGTATTTTTTTCTCCGGAGCCTGGACATAGCCAGTTCGGTTTAGAGTCATTTTTTTCGCTATGCCAGAACATTTTCCAGTGTGACACAGACCATTACACTCAGAACAACTGATGGTAGGCGTGCCCCACGGCACAGGTTTCAAGCAAACTGACCAGTTCGACACGTGTCAACGAGCGCATTGGGTGTCCGATGGTACGAAATAATGTAAAAATTTCATCAAAGTTTTGCCGTACCTATAAGAGACGAAGAATGTTACTCTCGAGCTGACCCCCCGTCGGACTGCGATAGGCTGGCTTTCTCCCGCGGGTTATGTGGGCTGTTCGGTCCACGGCCGAAGGGTTGCTGGGGCAAGATAGTCCAGGTTGCTTCGGCGCATGTGCAGCTCGAAGATTGCTGAAGCAAAATCACGAACGGCGGCCCCGTTGGTCTGGAAAGCACGCTACGTCGACGAACAGCAGGCCAGTAGGCAATGAGGCTCAGTCGTAATCACGACCGGTTATATAGATAACCACCTGCCCATGCTCTCCGATTCCGCGTGCCGAATTTTGTTATTGCTTGTTTTGTTCTTTTCAGTTCTTTGCGACGGCACTGTACCGGCTGGCGCTGCAATTGATCCGCGTTTCTCCGGTGTATGCGCTTTTTCCAAGCCAGGCATCCCGGTAATTTCGTTCTTTTTTCGTTCCGTTGTGCTCAGTTCACACTGGAGGAAGTGCACACCCCCTGTTGGCTCGAGGATGTGCTCAAATACGATGTTTTTAACGCGAGATAATTGCTGTCGAGGCTGGGGAAAGCGCGCATCCGACCGGCATCCACCGAATGCGCACCCACCCGGATGTCGTCGCAAAACCTGCCCACAGCTGCCAACACTTTTCTAACGAGTTCCATGGCCTTGCACGCGTTTGCTAGCACGTGCACATCCGAAAGAATAAAAAAGCCTTAAAGATTCAGCGTGTTTGGCTCTGTAGCATGGATCAGAAAACATAAAGAGGAAGAAGTACTTTGCGCACAATGCGCATACTTTGCGCATAGGGAATCGAAATAAAGAAGAAAGAACAGGAAGAAACAGTCAGTGCGCGGTGTTCTTTTCTGTCTTTTCGTTTCTTTTTCTTCTCTTTTTTTTCTGCTCTTTCTTTCTTTTCTTCTCTTTTTCCGTTCTTTCTACCTTTTTTCTCTTATCTTTCATTTTTCTAATAACTGCTGTCCACACATGTGTATTTTCAGTGTGTAATACCCCCCCCCCCCCATCTAATACCCTCCATTGAGGGCCTTTTGGGGTACTATGAAATAAATAAATAAATTCCCGTTGGCGTACGACGCATAGCGTGATTATAAAAAAACGCAAGCGTGCATCAGAAATTTCCCGCGCAGTCTTGGTTGGCCTCAGCTTCTGTGGAGACAGCGTAGCTGCAACATGAAGAGTGAGTCCTGAAAAAGGAGCTGCAGTGAGTCTGATACCATGGTTGTGGGTTATAGACGACTGAGGCAGGAGACTCGGCGACAAACCGAGGCGAAATAAAAA
The DNA here is from genome assembly GCA_013339765.2 of Haemaphysalis longicornis. NCBI lineage: Eukaryota > Metazoa > Arthropoda > Arachnida > Ixodida > Ixodidae > Haemaphysalis > Haemaphysalis longicornis. The sequence goes on along the minus strand of JABSTR010000744.1, from coordinate 38,568 downwards.
CGCGTTCACAAAAGAATGGGCTGAAAGATCCTGCAACCTTGTTGCATCGTACTTTCAGCCAACGATGATATCATTCGCGGCGGTATTTGTTGCGCACAGCTGAACAAGGGCGGGAGGCGCACGGCAAAGCCAATTTGTTTTTGCCGCGTTCCGATCGCTTCGGCACGGGTGCAAAGGTTGAAAAAGATATGCCGAAAATAACTGTGGTTCTTGCCGCAAGCAGTTACCGTGGGCCAGTGCCATGTACCCTACTTTGCCATTTGGTGTGCGTGTAAGCCACCCCGACGGAACTTCTATAAGCGTGGCGCTCCAGCGATGGTGAAAACACAGCACCAGCTGCAAGGGTGGCCGTCGACTAGTGCTCCCTTCGATGGAAAAACATCGTGTTTTTCGCAAGAATGACGGCGCTTCCACACTCAGAATGGCCCTGTTGGAGCTACTTAATGCAAATTCGAGCCTTCTCTGCGAATTTCTGCATAGACGAGCATAGATGAGCATAGACGTGCATAGACGAGCTTCACTTCACAAGGAAGCTCCGAGACGTAAAGAAAAAAATTACGCAGTTACTGCATGTTTAAATTAACGAAAATGATTCAAAATAAAGAATGCTAGTTGAGCGGGCGGATATGGTAGCAGTAAGCTTTACTTGTATACGTTGGCGTTTGCATAGTTAAGAAACGGGTCTAGACTTAGCCGTGAACTCTCGTTGCTGGCCGGTATTATAGGTAGTGATCGGTATAATCGGCATCGATTGGTACGACCGCTACTTCTTATGTGAGCAGTCGCAGGCCCCACAGCGAGCGAAGCGAAGCTGCATCGTATTTGGGGATTAAAGTTAGCCCCGCCTGACGGAGCGCGCCGTCCATTTTATGGCACGCTGCCTCCTATTGTCACCGGCTGCGATGGGCAAGTCGCAATCTATGAAGCTGATCGCAATGTGGCTATGCAGACAAAGCATGTTACTCTCGAGCTTACACCCCGTCGAACTTCTGACACGCCGTCCATTCATCAAACGTTATTTTCCCCCAACAAGCGGGTGTCATTCACCATCACATTGATGATCATTACCGCGTCTTTCTTTTGGTAGAAATTCCGAACAAAATGAAACCTAATACAATATGAGGCGTTGGTTCAATAATTAAGTTCATTGACTTCATATCAAGTACTGACTGGAATAACGTGTTACAGGAAACGGATTCTGACGCCGCTGTTAATCTGTTCTGGGAAAAAATAACCGAATGCATTGACGTGTGCACGATACTACGTCACCTTTACGATGGTATTCTGCGGCCAGAAACCCATGGATAACAACCGGTCTACCACGCAGCATTCGCAAATAATTAACCTTCATAAAACGTTAAAAGCTCAGCCTTTCACCCGTGCTCTTAGTGCCAGCTTTAGTAGGTATTCGCACGAACTTGATTGAATTGAACATTGAGCATAAATAAACTACACAAAATTCGCCTGAACACCCACAACAATTGGAAACTAATGAACCAGTTTTTGCATATTTGTGAAACAAATCCCCTTTGTCGAAAGTTACTGACGGCGTTCGTGTTTTACCTGATCCATCCGACGTAGCCATTGTATTTAACGGTATATTTTCTTCTGAAGGAGGCTAAAAGCAAAAAAATTACCTCGCACTTCCCCGAGGGGGAGAGTGTAAGTCGAATGACGGTTTTGTTCGCGATTACGGTGGTATCGTGTTAGGTGGAATCGTGATCTTGGTGGAGAGAAGGCGCCCCACCCGGTCACTAAGCGGAGAGAGGAGGAGGAGGTAGCGCCCGCCGAAATTAATCCGAGGGTCCACTACGAGCGCGCCTCATCGCGTCGGAATGCAGCGCCCGCTACGCGAGCGAGAGCTCTCCCGCCCGAAGTGAGAGGAGGCCCCAACACCCGCAGTCACTGAGCGGAAGAGGGAGGAGGAGAGTAGCGTGCGCCCATCTCCCCCCGTTGCTAGGAAGACGAGGAGGAGACGAGGAGCGCGCGCACCTGCAGCTGTTGCTATGCGGACGACGGCGGCGAGATTCAGGTCGCTTAAGATGCATTCGCACTTAAAACGCCCGAGTGTTCGAGTTCGGCGTATGTTAAAGATCCCCAGGTGGTCAATCATCCGGAGCCGTCACTAAGCGCGCCTCATCGCCCATCAGCGTCGGTATCTAAAATCAATCAATCAATCAATCAATCAATCAATCAATCAATCAATCAATCAATCAATCAATCAATCAATCAACAGATTCTTTTGCACCAGCTACCAAAAACCAGAATTTAATTGTAATCTTGGTACCCCCTTTGTTCAACCATTTTTTCCAAGCCCGACAACACCGGAATACGTCGAGGTCATAACAAGCTTAAAAAAATACAAGCTTCGGATTAGAGAATATTTCCCCTTCGAAAATCTATGTAGTTGCTTTTCCGTTACCCGGTGTTCGGGCAAGCATTGTTAAAACATTTTCGGATGCGGTTTTTCTTCCCGAACAGCTTCAACATTGAAAGAGATCCCTGTATTCAGGGGGGGATTCTTCTTTCATGGGTAGTTATCGCCCAATAAGTATTCTGCCTTTTTTCAGCAAACTAATAGAAAAACTCATTGTAATCCACCGAATGAATTACCTCGACAAATGTAACATTTTAACGCCACATCAATTTGGCTTCCTCTCCCAAATCACTACGCTGAACTTGCCCTGTTAGAATTTTCCGATACGATTAAACAGTTTATTATAGTGGGTCTTGATCTTATCTCATTGATTTTTACTAAGGGGTTTAATATTGTCACGAAGCCAGGGACTACGCAGTTGTTTTGGAAAAGAAACAAGTTTATTGGAGCGAACTGGTGCTCCCCTACAGAATACAGAGTCTCCTAAAAGAAGCACTCTACAGAATCAGTCCCCGACAGAATCCCCTAAAAGAATACAGAGGTGGCGAAACAACAGCGGTCAACAAAGTGACGTGCGTCGGCGACGTCGCAGAATCGAATACCCCCGGCGTCTGCTCTGCAGCTTTTTATCTTTCGGCGCGCGTGGTTCTCGAACCGTCGATTCGCATCGAGAACATTGTAGATCCAAGAAGATTATTCCGGGCTGTTCACGTTAGCTCGGAATGCTCTCCCTATCACAACAGATAACACATGCGGCACAGAAAGAAAGAATGGAACACGCGCTTCCCTTGGCACACAGAGATAACACAGACCGGCGCAGCCGGGCGGCAAAAGCAACACAAATAAACAAACCCAATGCATGGTTCGCGGCAATATAATAAACCACTTGATACTGATGTGTACAGCAAACGCGCGTCTTTACACAGCTTTACATAAAGAAGCAAATAGAAGAGGCGGCTAAGAAGAACGCTCTAGGCGAGAATCCCTCGACATACCCTCGAGTTTCATACTAATGTACACTAGAGGGAAATCCGGCGCCACTGTCTAGGGGAGCCGCGCTTCAGCGAGCGCTCCGTCATGTACCGGGCAGGCACGTTCCACTTGTCCTTGGCATGGCTCACAAACAGGCTGAAAATTTGCCTCTGGCTGCAAAATGCAACAATAATACTGCAGCAGATTAATGGACTTGTGTTTCATTATAATAAAATTAAACTCCAGAAAGATGTATTGTCAGGGATTATTTAAAGCTTCAGGCAAGATGAACAAAAAAAAACAATGTTACCCGTTTGTATTGATTTTGGCTTCCAGACGAAAAAGAAGCCATGTGGCTAACCAAGCCAAGGGCGCGAGGAACGTCGCTAGCTGCTATGCAATGGCACCGCCATGACCCGCGAATGCAGCGCCAGATTTCCCTCTAGTATATATTACTATGAAACTCTATGGAGCTGCCACAGCAAGCCACTGATGTTGATGCATTCCGGGTAGCACTGGTTCGTCGTCATCGTCGTCTTGGCTGCCATGCGTCAAATTAAAAGTTCCTTCAAAGGCATGTGGATACGTGACAATATGTTTTGCAAAACTTCAATAAGTTGGAATACTACACCCAACGTTAACACTACTTCGAAGTTATTTCTCTGACAGTTATCAGGTTGTCAAAACTTCTGGTTCATTTTCTTATCCCATTATTATTAACCAAGGTTTTCCTCGGGGATCTATTGTAGAACAGCTTCTTCTTTTTTAATTTAATTTGCATTAACACCCTGCCTACTTATACCAAAAATTTCAACTGTATTCTTTACGCACATGATTTGCCAATATTGTCGCATGTTACGCACACTCCGTTGTTGAGCTGTGGTCCTTGAAGGGGACGACCACATGAGTAGGGGAGCCGGATTCTTTTCCGAAGAGGTCAAGCATGCGGTTCCAAGCGCGAGCGCCGTATGTCTGAATGATGATGAACCGAGAACACTCGCAAAGCTTCCTCTTTGTCTGACTGAACAGCCTTCTGCCCGCGCAAGATGTCGCCGCACTGAACAATTTCCTCATCGTTACCGTCGCCTTTTGTTATCGGTGTTAAAGAACGTTGTGGCAATAATTTCGCACAATAAAGACCTCAATTAGTAATAAATTTGAATTCAAATCTACAAAACATCGTCTTATGGTGCCAAAACAACTGTTTGCGGATGAGTCCTACAATAACAAACTTTACAAGTTTTCATACACATAACAAACGGCTTATCACAACCTCCAAATATATATTGGCTATCAGGCCATTCCTGCGTCCTGCACTGCGCCATTCCTTCGTGTTGTGCTTGATTCGCATTTAAAATTTTGTTGGTACATTAAATCCGTAACACCAAAAAAATAGCATTCCGAAATGCGTGTATTATTCAGAGCACGGCATTACTTACAGCAACACATCCTTCCATTACTGCATCATGCATTTATTCAAGCCAAATTACTTACTCTTTGTCGTCACATACTTGACTTATTTGTCATGTCTCGAACATCTCCAGAATCAAGCGGCTTCAGCCCCTACAGAGCCTCGGCTCCAGGCAGTTTGACAGCTTTAAATTCTACCTGTTAACAGCTAAAATTATAGTTGTTTACTTTCCGTACTCGCCAAAATCATGTCTCTGTTGGTGCTTTCGCCACACTTTACCTTACAAATGCAAATATCACCCGGTTCTCTGAATAACACAATTTTTTACGGCCGAAAGCGAACAACTACACTAAGCAAACTACTTTTTCTAGCCATAGCGCTGTGGAATTCTTTGCCGGTATCTATTAAATCATCGTATTTCAACGTCCACTTTCCAGGGGTTGAGAACATATTTATTTGATATGTGTTTACATAATTTCTGAAATCTTTTTTGTGTACATTTTATCTTTTGATTGAAAACTTTTCTCTGTATTTACTTCAAATTTTTGCCTCTACAATTTGATGGTTGCTTTGTATTTTATGGGCTATTGTACTATAACAAAATGTTGCTATTTGCAATCTCACTGTACATTTTTATTGGTATACTTTCTACTTTTTCTGAATCTGATTATGATCTCATTGTGCGGTTGAAAGCTCCGACGCTACACAAGCTTTGAGGCGAGCTTTAGTTGAGGGCTCCGAATAAATTTTAGCCACCTATAGATCTTTAACGTGCGCCGAAAACTCGAACACGCAGACGTTTTTGCTTTTCGCCTCCAGCAAAAAAGCGGCCGCGGGGCCCGGAATCGCACCCTCGTCCTTGGGCTCAGCAGGACTACGCCATAGCCACTGAGACATCGCGGCGGGTTAATTTTTATGCCTCTACCTCGCACATAAATATACAATGTAATATACAATAGGATTTTTATTCGCCTGACCCTGACTTTTACTTTTCATGTATTTTTTTTGTCTGTCATTATACTATGTCTTGAGCATTTTGAACAAGAAGGTCCCCCTGACAGTTTTTCCTTAGGGACCTCCTTTTGTAACAACATCAATTACGCATTGCTCGGTACGGGAAGGCGTACCCGAGACGAGCTCCGTCGCCTCCGACATACGTTTGGTAGCGTGGTTTGTAGCGAGCGGGCAGCCAATGTTGCAGCCGTAAAGAAGTCCAGAAGCCGTGGGCAAACGTAACTGTTTACTTCATAGCGAGAGATGAGGCGAAGCCAAAGAACAACGCCCCGACGGGCCGGTTACAGTACAGGACTCGATCAGAGTAACAGCATTGATTTACTGCTCAAACAGGAATGAACTACAGCGCTTGGGAGGGTCAACGCCAACAGTCAAAACATCAAACGCCAACAGTCAAAACAACGTTCCCTCTAGATTGTGCACACGTCACGAACGGCAGAGACACACACAACACTATTTCCAGAGTTCGTGAGCAGTCGGCAGTAGCGGCGCACGCTGAGTCCGAGAGAGGGGATAGAGGAGGTCTCCCCAGCGGACGCAGTGCTACTGCGTCCTTGGGGCAAGTTGAAGCGTGCCTCGTCTGCCAACGTCGGTATTAATCGCGCCGATAGACAGGCGCCATAGGTACAGGCATGTTGCAGCTTCTTTGAATCGTCCGTGGCAAGTGTGAGTCACCGACAGGGGGGGGGGGTCTGCTTGAAAGTGCACGTAGTGGAGGCTTCGCCGCACAGCCGAGGAGTGTTGAAGCAAATCCCAGCGGCGAGCTGATTCGTTACAGCTTCTCCGCCGGGGGTACGAGATCCCGATTGATAAGCGGCTTCAACCGTTGTCCGGAGGGGATTTCGGGAAGAAGTGCTCACCAGGTGCTCAACTCCAGGCCTAGGCTGTACGACCCGTGCTGGAGCTTCACCGGGCCGGTCACTTGAAGAATAGTGGCTCCCCAAGAACGTCTCAGGCTTGGTCGGCAAGCAACAGAACAACACAGGAAGACACAACCGCATCGCCGGCAAGTGCGAAGACAAATCCACACTGAAGCTCTTCCAGGCTTTTAGTTGCCGAAAATACCCTAATAACTACACTAGTTGTATTTTAGCCCAGCAGTGCTTTAGCCAAGCACAAACTTGAAAGGTGACATTTCACGTGATTGGAAATGTCCACACAAAGAGAAACGTAATCGTGAAGGGCGAATCCTACTTCAGGAAAAACAATAAATTTGAGAAAGTCAGGCGTCTACAGGCCACTTCTCACGGTAAGCCGCGATTTGAGCTCTCGTCATTGCCCTAAGCTTTCCCCTTTTTCAATCGCACCTTAGGGGCGCCCGTTCTCTGAACGCTCCTGCGACCGGTGAAAGGACATCTGCCTTCTTCTGAGACGTATCTCGAGCGCGCGAAGAAAACTGGTCTGCTTTCCACCGCTCGAGCAAGGCGTGCGCTTTCGTTCTCGCCGCTCCGAGGTCCGCTGAGACCCGGCGCGAAGCGTGCGTGCGGCGCTGCAATTCGGCGGGCGCGCATGGAGCTCTTGCCGCATTTTTTTGCGACACTGTCGGCAAGCGATACCACATGGTGTTTTTCCTCTCCTTCCGGCTGTCAAGGCCAATCTAGGCACGGGCGGCCCGGTCTCAGAAGACGGCTCAACCCCAGGTGACACCGGAATCGCTACTAGCTCGGCTGGCCGTTGGCTCGACATCGAGTATCTGAGTTGTAGGTGGAACGCTAACGGCTCGTTCAGTCGTGACGCCGTGCTTAGCTAACCGTGAACATTGTTCAGTATCTCGACTGCCGGCTCTGCCCCAGCGTAGCTCGGTTCTGAACTCGCGTCCGGAAAAACACCTTTCGTTTCAACGGACTCGTGTTGCCTCCTTTCACTTACGTCACGCTTTCCCGCGGAACGTCGTTAGCCTGCGAACTGCGGGCGTTCGGGTCGGTAGCCGTTTTCAAGGCCTCCCGTGAACCTAAGCACTCCGAACACGACGACGCTGACACATCTCCGCTCACAGTGGGGGCCTTACACACAGTGTACTTATGCTGCCCTCTGTCCTGAGCCTCTGGAAATGCCCAATCCTCGCTATCTGTCTGAGTTTCGCCATTCCTCTTAGAGGTGGCGACACTTAATTACTCCAGCTCTTCGCCGCGAGCTCAGCTGATTCTTTCCACGGCAGTTTCTCGAAATTGTTCCCCTTTTACGTAACAGCTTATCCGACCTGTTCGAGAATAGGTACCTGCATTCCGGAAGAAGTTGTGGGGATACTGCCGCCTGCGTGACAAGTTCACCAAACGGACCTCCGATGCTGACCTTAGCAATCGGCAGGCGCACGTTTCGTGCTGCTACGGCCTGCTTCACCCAAACACTCTGTACCGTCAGCTGATCCGGTTCAACGTACGAAGGGTGGATCATGCATGTCTACCGTCGCCGCGGAGTCGCGAAGAACTCGGCACGGTTTACCGTTGATTACGAGCTCACGTACGTACGGCTCTAGAAACTGCCTGCTGTCCTCACTCTGATCTAGTACGTGAAAGACGAGGTTGCCCTTCTTGCAACTCGCAGCGAAATGTCCCGTCTCGCCGCAGTTGTAACACGCAGCCTGTCTGCGCGCTTCAAAAGCTTTCTTTCTGCGCTGCTCCTCAGCGTCTTCTGCTCTCTTTCGTTTTCGCGGCCAGTTTCCTATCCACGAAAACGACTTCGCTTGCTCCACCGTCTTCCTGGGGAGCTCTGCCTTTCGGCCCTGACTTATCAGGCCTCGGCCTGAACCCTTTTGGCCGTCTTTCGGCCCCTGCGCACCTCGTCGTGCGACGAACTCGTCGGCTAGCTGAGCTGCATGATCCACAGTACTTACCCCTGGCCTATCTTGCACCCAGAGTCTCAGGTGTTCTGGTAGACGGCGGTAAAACTGCTCAAGACCGAAGCACTCAACTACCTTGTCGTGCTCTCCGAAAGCCTTTGCCTCTTTGAACCACTCTTCCATGTTAGCCCTCAGCTTATAGGCGAACTCCGAGTACGACTCGCCCCTAGCTTTCTCGGCTTTACGGAACTTCTGGCGAAACGTCTCTGCTGACAGCCTGTACTTACGCAGGAGGCTCGACTTGACTTTCTCGTAGTCCTCCGCCTCCTCCTTTGGCAAGCGGGCCATCACGTCGGATGCCTCACCTGGAAAAAGCGTAAGCAGCTTTTGCGGCCATGACTTCGGCTAAACTGGGCCCTCTCACACGTACGCTCGAAGTTGACCAAAAAATTTCCCCCTCCCCGAAGGGAATCGTGAGGAAGTGCGAATGCATTTCTTGCGCCGAGAGTACACGGCGTAGTAATTCTGACATCGCCTTGAGAGGCGCCCAGCCAGCGAACGGTCTAAACTGGAGCAGAGCGAGCAGGAGACTGTAGCGAGAGAGCGCGCGCGAGCCGACCCACGGAGGTCTGGCGGTTTATCGCTGCATATATAGGGGGGTACGCCGCGCCGAGCGCGCCGAGCCAGGTGGCTGAGAGAGGAGGCGAGCGCAAGGGGAGAGGGACAGCGGCGCACGGCAGCTGCAGCCGAGCGAGGGGAGAGGAGGTGCGGGTGCGTGACGTCACGGCGCGGGGAGGGAGAGTGACACACAGCGGCGCACGGCAGCTGCCGGGAGAGGAGGTGGAGTATGTGACGTCACGGCGCGGGGAAGGGAGAGGGACGCGCGCGGCGCACGCCGTCGCGCCGCGAGGAGCGGTGAGGGGCGTGTCGTCACGTGGTGAGTGACGTCACTGCGCCGTTGCTACCGACGCTCCTCTCCGCTCCACGCCGTTGCTAGGGGATAGGAGGACTGCGGACGGACGGCGCCGGCGGTGGAAGGTTTGGGGTCGCTTATAAAGTGCATTGCACTTAAAACAAGACCAACGCCTTCTCCTACTTTGTATGGTCGCATTAGGTCACTCATTCGTTACGTAGGTCGCTCAGTCGCCGCAGACTGCACTCTTTGCGCGCTGCTGTCACTCTCACGCTTAGATCGAGATGCCTCGATTTCAAGACGCTTCATTTCTAGCTCATGCCGTCGCACCCGTTCTCGTTCCTGTTTCTTTCTGCTTCTCGAGCTCCTGTTGCCGCTTTCTTTCCTCGCGTTCCACTTTTCGCTTTCTTTCCTCGCGTTTCTCGCGCTGGCGCTCGGCCTCTGTAGCCTGACGTTTAGCGGTCTCCCTGCATTGATCATCTCAATGCACTCAGACAGCTCGTCATCGTCAGCCCCAACAGCGAGTACGGCCTGTATCAGCTCTGGCCTCCTCAGCGCGTCCGAAACTACAACAACTGCGGTTTTTTCAACGCCTTCAAATTCATTGCCGGTCTAGAGTACTGATTTCCCACTGCTACAAAAATGAGCCCATGCGACAAAAACACACGCCCTACCAGCTATCCTCAGACGCCTGGTAAAAATCAGTGAAGAAAAGTCCCGCACCCACCATTGACCACCGTGAATTCTGCGAAGTCCGAAGCCGCCTTGACGTCCGTGGTGTAGGATCTCGCACCGCTGGCGCCAGGTGTTACGAAGTAGCCATCCGACCGCTGCCACCACCAGTTGTTGCGTACGGGAAGGCCGACCCGAGCCGAGCTCCGTCGCCTCCGACATACGTTTGGTAGTGTGTTTGAAGCGAGCGGCCAGCCAATGTTGCAGCCGTGAGGAAGTCCAGAAGCCGTAGGCAAACGTAACTGTTTACTTCATAGCGAGAGATGAGCCGAACCCAAAGAACAATGCCCCGACGGGCCAGGTTACAGTACAGGACTCGAGCAGAGTAACAGCATTGATTTACTGCTCAAACAGGAATGTACAGCGCTTGGGGGAGTCTTATTTATACCCAAAGCGCCAACCGTCAGAACAAGCGTTCCCTCTAGACTGTGCACACGTCACGAACGGCACAGACACACACAACACTATTTCCAGAGTTCATGAGCAGTCGGTAGTAGCGGCACCCGCTGATTCCGAGAGACGGGAGAGAGGAGGTCTCCGCACCAGACGCTGGGCTTCTTTGTCCTTAGGGCAAGTTGAAGCGTGCCTCGTCTGCCAACGTCGATATCAATCGCGCCGATAGACAGGCGCCAGAGATCCGGGCACGTCACAGCTTCTTTGAATCGTCCGCGGCAAGTGTGAGTCACCGACAGGGGGGGGGGGGGGGGGGGGGGGAGGGGGGGGGGCTGCTTGAAAGGTGCACGTAGTGGAGGCTTCGCCGCACAGCCGAGGAGTGTTGAAGCAAAGCGTAGTGGCGAGCTGATTCGTAACAGCATTGTGAACTGTAAACAATTCTGAATTAACCTTGAAACCTTAAACTAAAGAGGACGTAGAAGTGGGTCTCAAGAGCATGGGCAAAGGAAAAGCTACAGCTGACCAGAACGGCGCCACCAAAGAAATTACGAATTACAGACTTATGAGCCCACTAAGTTGTATACAAACTCTTTACCAAAGTAACCATTAAGCGTATGTGACAGTGTGGATTTCCAGCAACCCAGAGATCACACTGGGTTTTGGAAAGGACGCTCGGCAATGAATATCAGCTACGTCGTCAGTCAAGTAATTATAAAATTTGCAAAGTAAATTAAACCCCTTCACATGGCAAGTACTCTCTCTCAACACTCCTTCGATTCAGTACACACCGAAGCAGTGCTGGAAGCATTGAAAGACGAGGGAATAGAGGGAATCTACATAAGACCTCTAGGCGACATATACAAGGGATGTACGGGCAAGATAATCCTTCACAATCAAAGCGACAAATTCCCTACCCGAAAGGGCGCGTGACAGGAAGATACCATCTCGCCAGAACTGTTTACAGCATGTCTAGAGGAAGTGTTCAGGAATCTTGACTCGGGAAACACAGAATTACGAATAAACGGCGAATGCGTGAGCTTTTTGAGGTTTCCAGACGCATAGTCTTTCTAAGTTGGTCCGCAGAACACCCACAAGAACTGCTTGAGCAACTACAACCTGAAAACATGGCTTCGGGATTGAAAATAAATAGTGATTGACGGAGGTCCGGTGCGACGTTTATCGCAGAAGTCCTGACGCTACAATGGCTCACTCACCATGATGATGATTATCTACAGGAGGGAAGATGAGGAAGAGCAGGCATAAGAGGTAGTGGTGATGATTATGTATACATGAAGACGAAGCGCTAGTAATCAGTCCGCAGTCCAATTTCTCGTCACCACTTGCAAAATATTAAACTTCAAGCGATGGGAAATAAGTATGACGAAATCGTCCTCTTCGGCATATGTAACGAAACTCTGAAACAAATGAAAGAACTAAACAACCTCGGACAGGTCAGTGTTGACCGAAACCACGCGAGAAAAAATCCCAGGCAGAATAGGTATGGGCTGGCGTGCTTTCAGCAAACACAGCTAAATAATGAAAACTGAGCAATCTTATAAACAATATACAAACTACGCATCCTGCCGGCGACGAAATGTGGAGCGGATTGATTGATTGTAGGGTTTTAACGCGCCGACGCAACGCAGGCGATGAGGCGCGCCGTAGTGGAGGGCTCCGGATTAATTTTGACCCCCTGGGGATCTTCAACGTGCGCCGAAATCTCGTACACACGGGCGTTTTTGCTTTTCGCCTCCATCAGAAAAAGGGCCGCCGCGGCGGTAATCGAACCCGCGACCGAAATGTGGAACGGAAGCTTGGCGCCTTACTACACAGCTGCAAAGCAAATTTAGGTCTTCTCAACGGGCCATGGAAATAATAATTATAGGAGGAACAATTAGTGCCAGGAATTTAGCTTCCTGGATCGTGGTACAGCATTGGGTACATGATAGTTTGAATAACGCAATAGAAATGAACTGGGCTGGCTTTTAAAAAAATTATAAGAGCGCAAGGGGCGAGGACGGAGAAACGCAAGTACAAGTGTACTCTTGGAAGCATTTTATATCAAGCAAAAAGGCGATAAGTGAATCAGCGATACGTTGGTAGTCCTGTTTAACTTTGTGAAATCTTTTAACACGAGAGCGTTTTATGCCGGGGTCCACCAAGATCTACAACGTCATATCCGTCACGGAAATGACATCGCCAGAAAACTTAGATTGACGTGGCTGCGCCGGGATTCGAGCCAAGAACCCGGAGGTACGAAAGGCGCTTCCGACTGCGCTATGAACAGACGTGTGAATAGGACGACAAACGCGCCTTATATCCTTCCTTCTATAGGGTGCCTCGACTGACGCGTCCCCCGTACAGGGTGGAGACATGTATGCGTTGACGCCACCATTTCCGGTCACTCGGTCACCACCACCGCAGCAAGTCATTGTATCAAAAGCGCGCTATAATTATCGCCGCAACGCGGTTTACTGGCGAAGTTTGAATCACCTTATCTATTTCGCGTTGTTGCGTCTTGTGGGAAACGAAAAGAACAGCGCGTTCAGCACTTTGACCCAATAGCGGCGGCACGGCTCCGTACAAAGGGTGCCTCCACCCTGTACGGCAGCGCTGCATCAAGGCTGCCTAGTTCCTTTCAGATGGTGCTGCCATATATGAAAGGCGAAGCGAAGTAGTGCATTATGGCGCTAATGAGCGCTGAGCATTGACGCGTCAAAGCCAGCGCCTACGTGTTCTGGAGTGCATAGTTTTCATACAATAGCAACTAGAAAGGAATCTGGCGCGGCGATCGTACGCCTCGCCTCTATGGGCGTGATTCGTAGTTCTGGATTCGAATTGGCGCTCGATTGCTTGTGGAACTTGGTAAGGATTGCAGGCAGTTTCATTTTCGTTTTGGATTTACATGAACGCATTTGCCTACGCGGGGTGTTGGGAGAAGCTATCAACAATACGTTTCTCCTTGAACTGCATACCTCACGTGCACTGACGCCGCCCTGAGTGGAATTTTTTATAACCAGAATTGCGTATTGGGTGGGTTATCAATTCATTGCCGCCCAGCGAGCACGAAAACACAAATGACGGCGCTCTGTGCGGCGAAGTTGTCTGCGAATTAGGAGTTGCGGCGCTGATTATTCGGCAGAGCAATGTATTGTCGAAGCTGACGACGATTGCGAATCGCTTGGAACAGCCACATCTTTTGTGCGAACGCCGGCTTCTAGGGCGTAGAACAGCAGTACCGGCGGCTGATAGGAGCGCATCTTGATGAATGTTACTGAGTCAGGCAAGAATAACTTCTCCGAACGACGAAGGTGCTTCGCTCTCTGCGCTGCTCTCCACGCTATTTTCGTAGTTTCAACAGCGATTGAATTAGCCCGGCAAGAAAGTTCTCGCCGCCGGATGTGCTGCCCGCGGGCGCCCCGGGCTGGCAGGTCCGCCACATGGGTCGCTTGTCGGCAGGCCACACGGGACCGGACCGGGTGGATTAGGCCTACCTGCCATACCTGCGGCCCAAGCTCGATACTCCTTGCAGCCTCCAGCAGGCTTGTCACCACCTGTTCTGCCTGTGTCGCCTCACGTCATGCCTCCTGTAACTACCCCTGGTGCGTGAGCGTTTTGCCCACAGCTGATCTCCCAACGGGATACTCCTCCCAATTACCGGTAGGTGCACCGACTTTAGCTAACGTGTTGCAGACACCACCCAAGGATGCTCGGGATGCCATTACCCAAGTAGATCCTATGATTGACTCTGAGTCACTCTGCTCTGACACTTCTTGAACCATTATTTATTCATACGCTGAAGGCGAAACAGTGGAAGCTGACGGGGATGGTAAATTTCAGCTCGTGAAAGGTAAGCGACGTCGACGAGCGTCGAAAGGTTCTTTGTCAACCGCAGACGACAACACCCGAGTGAACGTGCCGAGACACGGCCTTACTGAGATTCTAAAACCCAAGAATCCCGCCAAGATCATCACACGCTTCAATCCACTATCGCTAAGGCCTCCTTTGAACTCGTAGCTCCTGATGGCGTGTTGCAGCTGCGGCCGAACTATAGGCTGAATCTCCTGGCGGTCGACACCAGAAATGTTGACGCTACAGCATGCCTGTTGAAAATCACCAGTATTATGGCTTCCCTGTTGAGGCCTATGAGCCGCGTCCGGACAACTGCGCCGCTGGTGTCATCAGAAGGGTGCCAGTGGAGATTTCCGACGCTGAAATAAGAGAGAACCTACTTCAGAGAACTCCTGTGAAAACTATACGTCGTCTGGGAAAGACATCGCAAGCCATCCTCATCGTCTTCAACACCGACACAAAGCCTCAGCATGTGATCCTTGGCTATACCCGGTACACCGTGTACGACTACACTGAAAAACCAAAACAATGTTCTCGATGCCAGCGGTTCGGGCACATCGCTGGAACATGCAACCGTAAAGTACGCTGCGCTCGCTGCGGATCACGATCGCGCTGATTGCTAGGTGAAGCTTCGATGCGCCACCTGTCGACAGACGCATGAAGCTGCTTACGCCTCTTGGCCGACTCTCCGTCAAGAGGAGAACGTATATATGTACAAAAACCTAAACAAAGTTGATTACAAGGCGGCAAAGGCGGCTGTCGTTCCTAGCAAAGGTTCCACGCACCATAGCACCAAGAAGGCCCAGGTGAAGAAACAGGATCAAACACCTAAGGTGGCTACAGTTGATGACTTTTCCGACTTCCCATCGCTTCCATCTCAGCTACCGGACACCAGTGAGCCGCAATCACATCATCTGCCTCTAGTTCAGATCGTGCTTCGCCGGCCTCAACACCACCACGAATGGCGTGGAGAGGTCCTCGCCGAGGCCAAGCGAGCCAGCAGCAACAGCTGCCGCACTCATACTTCAAGCTCTTCATGGCAAGTGCTACTAGACGCTGTGCGGTCGTTCCTGGCTCCTTTCACGTCTCCCGTGGTCCGTGCGATCATAACATTACTCGATGTCGTTGCTCCCCTCATACAACACTGGCATTGAGCACCGGCACGGCATTGCGCCTACAAAATATCCGGAATCAGGCGACCATACTTCAGTGGAATGGCTGTGGGCTTCACCCACGATTATCTGACCTCCGGCAATTCGTCAGCAAGCACCGTTTCCCTATAATCGCCATATCGGAATCTAACCTGCGCTGCACGGTTAGAATTTCTGGCTATTCGCTCTTGGACCCCACAACCGACATGAACCGAAGCAGGGTCCTACTAGCAATTCGCAATGACCTCTCATTTGTTGTCCACAGTGTACCCCAAGACTCTTCTAATGAGTACGTCGCGGCTGCGGTGCAACACAAGGCCGTAAAATTCACCGTCATCAACCTCCTCGAGCGCGCTTTGACACCAAGCGTTTACATTCTATTCTGGCCAACACGCCACCACCTCATGTGCTGACGGGTGACTTCAATGCGCATCACCCGGCTTGGGGCAGCAGAAGCACATCATCTCGGGGAAACCGCCTTCTAAACGTCGCTACCAACGCTGGATTGGACGTCTTAAACACGGGCAGCGCCACATTTGTCCGTAGTAAAACGTCGAGTCCCTTGGATGTGACGCTGATATCTACATCCCTGCTGTTTTCTGCGTCGTGGTTTGCTGACGTAGAAAGCTTTGGAAGTGACCATTTGCCCAAATATACAATCATCAAGGAATCTGTGGAGGTCCAAAAACTCAGGGTGCACGGTACAATTGGGAGAAGTTCACAGAATTTCTCGAGGACAGCACTACCACTCTTAGCACGCACGAGAAGTTTGCTGACGCTGTTTCGAACGCGAGGGCTGTATCCGAAAGACGCTGTTTGCTTCCCCGGAGGCATCAGCAGTAGATATCGAGTACGAGCGACTTCGGCAATTCGCAGGAGAGCAGAGCGGCGAGCACGAAAAACGGCGTCTCCGGGTGATATTCGAGACGCTAGACGGCGCAGAAACACGTCTAAAAACACATTCGCAAGCTCGCTAAACAGCGCTGGAGTCAGAGAGAGGAGAGAGAAAAGACTTTATTATCACACATCCGCATGCGGTATCCCCCTCCGGCCCGCTCAGGGCGCGGGGGGGCAACCCCTACCTTACGCACTCAGGGCGCGGGGGTCACCCTACCTACGCTACTCTTATAGTCCTAAGAGTTCACGTCGGCCTAGGACCCAAGGCTTTGGTGCCCCCTACCCGCTTCGGACTACTCGGGCGGTCGCCCTTTCGTCTCTGCAGGGCCAGGGCAGCCTCCAGCTGCTGGACGGCCCTCCTTTGGTCACTCTGGTCCGCGGACTCCACGCACTGTCTCACTCGCGGCGGTAGCGTCTGACCGTCTGCGCACACTGCGTCACAACCCCAACATCAGGTGGGCCGGGTTGCCGTCGCTCGCGCACAAACACTGGCACATTTCGCTCGCAAAGAGCTCGGGCACATGTGGCGCGCGAGCGCCGGGGTTAGCACCGTTCTCGGTACGGGAGTTGGCGCAGTCCCACCGCCTCTCGCCGGGTCAGGTCCCGGTGCGGAGGCGGAAAGTCGCGCCTCTGTTCCCGATGCCATGCGAGGATACCGCCGTAGTCTGTCAGCGGCGTCTCGTCGTCTTCACTCGTGGTCGTCGTCGCCTCTTCGGGGGCGGGAGCGGCCGCGGTCCGGCACGTGGCGAGGACCACGGGCCGCGGCGTCCGCCTCTTCGTTGCGATTCGGGGAGTTCGGCACCAAGTCCCTGCCCGCGTGGGCCGGGAACCACTTTAGCACTAACTGTGTCGTGAGTTTGTCCTCACGCAACACTCGCGCAGCCGCACCGCACACGGCTCCGCGCGCAAAGTTACGGATCGCTGCCTTACTGTCACTCAGTACTGTTCGCACGCCCGGGGAGCACGCGGCCAGGGCTATCGCCGTCTCCTCGGCCTGGCACGCGCTTCGGGCGCGCACGCTACACTGCGGTTCTCACTTCACCCGTGGTCGCGGACACTGCCACCGCCACGTAGGTGTTCGGCTCTGTTCCTGTTACGGGCGGCATCCACGTACACGGCGCCGTCAGTCGTTCTCGTACTGGCGGAGCAGCGCCCTGGCGCGCGCCGCTCGTCTCTCCACGTTCTTCCGTCGGGCTCACGTTCCTCGGCAGCGGATACACCACCAGTCTCCTGGTCGTCACCTCGCTCAGCGGCGTCGACTCGGGCTTGGTTCCTCCGGGGACGTCAGGCCCACTCGTTCCAGGAGGCGCCTCCCGACCGCGGAGCGGCCCAGAGCGCGTCAGCTGTGTAGTCCTCTGGGCCTCGCTGATCTCCGAGAGCGTGTTTGTGTGCTCCCAGAGACAGCAAGGCCGACGTCCGGGTCCCGTTCAGCAGGCCCAGGGCTCCCGCGTATGCCTTGCGGATAGCCGCGTCTATGCGTTGCCGTTCCGCCTCGGTCCACCGGTGGAACGCTCCCGCGTACGCTGCGTGGCTGACTGCAAAGGTCGGCAGCATACGCAGGAGGTTCGCCTCTCGAGCTCTGCGCGACCGCGACGCCACGCGCTTGATCAGGCGTGCCGCTATCCCGATCTTGGTCGCGATGTGACAGGCCGCTGTCCCGTTGGTGCGGTGAGCGTCCACGTACATGCCCAAGACCCGAGGCCCTGGACGTGCGGGACGGGCGTGCCGTCGCCGGCCCTGACAATGATGTTACGCTCCGCTTCCTCTGCGGCTCGTTTCCTCCAGCGTCCCGGCGGGGGGCAGGACCAGCAGCTGGGACTTTTGCGGCGAACACCGGAGGCCCGTGCCCTCGAGCGCGGCCTCGACGGCGTCCACCGCCACCTGGAGTCCGGCCTGGATGTCCCCGTCGCTGCCGCCGGTCGCCCAGATGGTCACGTCGTCCGCGTATATGCAATATTTTATCCGCGGTCCCAGCGTCTCCAGGCGCCGGGCCACCTCGATCATGACCAGGTTGAAGAGGAGCGGAGAGATCACGGACCCCTGGGGGGTGCCCACGCTTCCCAGCTCTCTTTCTTCCAGTCGGTCTCCGCCCACTCCAACCTGGCCGTGCGTCGGGTCAGGAACGATCGTATGTAATCGTAGGTGCGTCTTCCCATGTTGAGCTTCGCCCATGGGCCAGGACCGCCGAGTGCTTCACTTTATCGAAGGCGCTCTGCAAGTCCAGGCCCAGGACGGCGCGGTTGTCTTTCTGCGGGAACTCCTCCGGGGGGCTCCAGCACTTCGCGTTGCAGCAACAGCATCGCGTCCTGCGTTCCAGGCGCGAGCAGAAGCCCAGCATGAGTCGCTGTAGTGGCCTGTTGTCTTCCAGGTAGCGCTGCCATCGGGTGTTGAGGACGTGCTCCAGCACCTTGCCCACGCAGGACGTGAGCGAGATGGGGCGCAGACCCTCTATCCCCGGCGGTTTGTCGGCTTGGGCAGCAGTATCGTTTTGGCCGTCTTCCACTGCGGCTGGAGGCGGCCGCTGGTCCAGCAGGCGTTGAAGTATTTCGTCAGGGCCGACACCGCGGCGTCGCTGATGTTACGCAGCGCCTTGTTCGTCACCCTATCGGGTCCTGCGGCCGATCGGCAGTTCAAAGCCTCTGTCGCCTGGCGCACCTCCCATTCTTCGATACTCGCAGATCTAGGGCCGGGTTGGGGGCGCCGTCGTACTCGGGGTGGTCTTCGTGCGGGGTGGCCGGCAGGTAGCGGTCGTTGAGTCGCCGGTGCATCTCCTCCTCGCCGAGCTGGGTGGCCGCGGCATGAAGGATATGCGCCATGCGGTGCCGTTGGTGTTCTTTACTCTTCGTCTCGTCCATGAGGTGGCGCAGGAGCGTCCACGTTCCACCTCGATTGGAGTTAACCGTCAGCTTCGCTGCACAGCGCGTACCACTGCTTGCGGCACAGTTGGCGCTGTAACGCTCGATCTCGCGACCGAGAGCCGCCACCCGCTTGCGCAGCGCGCGGTTGTGGCGCTGGTTGCTTCACGCCGTTTCAGCGATCTTCGCGCTTCCACGAGGTGCGCCAGGCGCGGATCCACTCGGTCTGTTTCTTCGGTACTTCCACTTCGGTCGTGGCTTCCTTGGCGGCGGCGACCAGCTCGCTGTCCATCGGTTCACGTCGTTCCACTTCACCCAGGTCGGCCTCCCGAATTTGTCCAGTCGGTGAGCTGTTGACGCAGACGCTTGGGTTGTCCCGTCGTCCGCCCGTGCGTGACCGAGCGGGATCGTCACTTCGACGATGTAGTGGTCGCTGCCCAAGTTCCACCCCGTGTTCGCCCACGCGCGGTCCCGCCGCGGGGCAGGAGCGCGAAGGCAAATCGGGGGTGGTGTCCCGGGTAGTCGACGTGCCGATGCGCGCTGGTTGCTTGGGGTCGGTGAGCAGCTCACAGTAGCGTCGCCGGCGTCTTCGAGCAAACGTCTACCCTTTACCGTCGTGCGAGTGTAGCCTAATTCTTCGTGCGGTGCATTAAAGTCCCCGCAGATCACCGCCGCGGCGTTAGCAGCCGTGGGCGGCCGTCGCGGACCTTGTGCAATAGTGCCTTGAAACGCTGATTCCCGTGTTGCGATTACTATATACATTGGCTATGTACAACGTGGTTGAGCTCTTCTTCCTCTTGTCTCGTCCTTTCTTCCCCGCGATTACCAGCTCCGTCACGCACGCTTCGATGGCGGAAGTCCTTGTAATTGAGGATCTTGTCTTGATCGACGCTCGTAATGCCCTTTCTGACGAACGTGCACACGCCCTGCGCCGCGCCCTTCCCGCAGGTCGGGCGCTGGGCGGCCGGCGTATGCACGGTAACCCGGCAGGGTCGTGATCATGGGATGTTCTGCGTGCGTCTCCTGGACCGCTATAAACGTCGGGTAAGTGCCTTCGGCTCTAGCGATCGCAGGTGTTGCTGCAGCACTGCCTTGCGGCACCGGTAGCCGTTGGCATTCCAGTGCCACACGATCAATCTGTCACCTTGGGGTCGCTTATCCATGTTTGGGGCTTGGTTCCCTGCTGCTGTTGTTGGACTCCCTGGCCTGCGAATTTGGCTTGGCCCATGATGAATTGTTTCAATTCTTCAAATGATTGTTTCATTTCGGACATTTCTTGGCGGAGCTCGGCAAAGCCTTCTCCACTCTGACCTCGAGGCGGCCGACCCTCTCGTCGAGACGGGTGACCTTCTCGTTGAGGGACCGAATTTCGCGGTCGTGTTTGTCTAATCGTTTGTTAATCTGTCGGATTCGCACTCCATAGTTGATGGCCGTCGTCCGCGGGCGGGCGGGCGTCCTCGTTACTGGCCACGTTCATGGGGCTTTCGTTCGTCGTTGTCGGAGTCAAGCACGTCGGTCCTTCTCCGGATCTTGGCGGGTGGTGGCTTGGCCTTCGCGTCTCCGGCATCGGCGACGGCGGGCGACGACGGCGACCACGACGGCGGCGACAGCGACCGCGTCGCGGGGGGTTTGGCGCCCAGCGCCGTGAAACTCGCGGGCTGGGGCGTTTGCGCCGAACTAACCACGTGGTCGCCACGGCCGGTGCTGCGCGTTTCGTAAGCTTGTTGATCACCTCTTACTGTTGCTTGATGGTGTCCTGTAGCAGCTTGAATCGTGGCTTCCAGCTGCGACATCTTGGTCGTCATCGGATCCGCTTGTTTCCTCGCCGGCCGTGCGGGAGCGTCTGCGCTCGCCGCGTTCGCCGCCGCCGCCGGCTGCTCTCCGCCGCCTCCAGGGGCGCCACCGCCGCCGCGCACGTGGTCGCGACCGCAGCCCACGACTTCCGGTTGCACGACTGGCTCCGCCTCCGCTCGCCGCTCT
Source organism: Haemaphysalis longicornis (assembly GCA_013339765.2). NCBI lineage: Eukaryota > Metazoa > Arthropoda > Arachnida > Ixodida > Ixodidae > Haemaphysalis > Haemaphysalis longicornis. The sequence goes on along the minus strand of JABSTR010000744.1, from coordinate 17,242 downwards.
TCCCGCGCTCGCGGCTCTTGCTGCGGCTCTCGTGGACGTAGTTCCGGTTCCCGAAGCTTCGGGAACTCTTCTTTTCCGGGAAACCGGACCTTGGCCTTCTGGCCGGCCGATTTTGCCGCCTTTTCGGCAGCCATCTTGCGCTCTTGCTCGCGCTGCCGGACCAGGAAAGGAGTCTTATACTTGCTACGGCAGTTACCGCTGCCCGACGCGTGCGGGCCTCCACACAATTTGCAACGGGGTTTGCACTCGTTGGCGTGGTTGGGTCCGGGATTGGACCGGCCACATGCAAAACAGACTTTGGCGTCCGGATGCGGGCAGACATCTTTGCGGTGCCCAATTTTCCCGCACGTCCGGCACACTTCCTTGTGTTTGCCTGTAGAGCCTGCACCGCACCCACAGGCCCGCAAAGTTAACGTGCGACGGGACTTTGACCCCTGGAACAGCACGATTACTGCCCCGGGAGTCGCCCATCCTGTGCGCCGCGAGCGCCGCGGGATTGTGGTCGTGCACCACACATTCGTGAATTTTCTTCTGGCGTATAAGCCTGGGAGATATCGATCACCCCCTTTGCAGTGTTTTCCGGTGCGGCTCTATAGGCAAACACCTCGTAGCTGCGGCCCCCGAGAGAAATCTCCCGCACGCGATCGTATTGCCCGGCGCGTTCTTCGCTGGGCGTACTAATCACTAAAAAGTTCTGGCTAACGTTCGGGCACGCAGTGTCCGTCCGAAAAGCATGCAGCAAGAGATCCAGTGCGTACCTTCCGAGTGGCAGCACTATAAGCACACTCCGCGCCGGGTCTCAGCGGACCTCTGAACACCAAGAATGAAGGCGCACGGCTTGCTCGAGCGGTGGAAATTATTGATGTTTTCTCTCCGCGTGCTCGAGATACATCTTGAAAAAAGACTGATGTCCTCTCGACCGGTCGTACTCGCCTACAGAGAACGGGCGCACCGAAGTTGCCATTCAAAAAGGTGAAAGCTCGGGGCAATGACGAGAGCTCAAATAGCAGGTCTCAGGGCGAGAAAGGACCTGTAGACGCCCAGACTTTCTCGTTTGCATTATTTTTCCTCAAGCAGGTTTGGCCATTTACGATTACGTTTATTTTTGTGTGGGACATTCCCAATCACGCGAAATGTCACCTTTCAAGTTTGTGTGCTTGGCTAAAGTACTGTTGGGCTAAAATACAAGCAGTGTAGTTAGTTAATTGCGTAATTTTGTCGCAGCTGAAAGCCTGGCGGAGCTTCAGTGTGGAATTGCCTTCGCACTTGCCCACGATGCAGTTGTGCCTTCTTGTGTTGTTCTGTTGCTTGATTGGCCAAGCCAGAAACGTTCTTGGGGAGCCACTACTCGTCCAGTGATCGGCCCGGTGAAGCTCCAGCACGGTGTCGTGCAGCCCAGGCCTGGATACAAGCGTCTGCTGAGCACTTCTCTTAGAAAGCATCTCTCCGGACTACGGTTGAAGACCCTTAGCCATCGGGATCTGGGACCCCCGGCGGAGAAGCTGTTACGAATCAGCGCGCCGCTGTGTTGCAAGCTTCGTGCAGCACGTTTATGCTTTGACTGGTGTGTCATAACGTTTTCACTGACTGACTGACTGTGCTTTGTGGCGGACCCTCCAGTACATATGCCTTTGGAGTGGGCGCCTCTGTGTCGGTGACTCAGGCTTGCAGCGACAGCCATCGGATCCCAACAAGCCGCAACATGCCTGGGAAAGGCCGGATCACTGGCGCCTCTCTGCCTGCGTGATTTAAACTTCGGCAGCGGCGAACGCGACGTGTCGATACACGTCCCACGGAAGTGGAGGCCGTTGTAAAGACGTCCTCTCTCCCCTCTCTCGGACTTAGCGTGCGCCATTACCTGCCCTTCAAGAACTTTGGAAAGGGCTTTGGGCATCTCTGTACTGTTCGCGCAGTGTGTAGAAAGCAGGGGTAACGCTTGTTTGACCGTTAGCGCTTCGGGTGTAAATATCATTCCCAAGCACCGAAGTTCATTCCTGTCGGAGAGAGAGAGAATAGTCTTTAATGATACTGGTGAGGTTCGCCTGGCCAAGGCGCCTAGCTTGCTACACCAGATGTACGAAAAAATGAAATCAATGAACAGATGATGATAATGACTGTGATGAAGATGACGCGCTCATTAAGAGAGTCCTGTTTAAATAGTCTGATCGAGTCCTGTGCTTCGTAGGAGAGACAATAGAGCTTTCGTCGCCCGAGATGCCCGTTTAGCGTTCGACCAAGGGCCTAGCACGTCACTTTGAGTTAGTCCTCTAGAAAGCGGACGACCCAAGGACACTAGAAGGGACGTTCTAGCTGCTCTATACCGCGTACACTCACATAATACGTGGTTAAAGTCCTCGGAGCACCGAATTGATGCTGGCACTCTGCTGGAGTCATGCACTGTAACCTCGCCCGTCAGGGAATTGTCCTTGTCTTGCTTCGGCTCATTTCTCGCCCTGAAGTAAACCAGTTAAGTTTGCCTTCGGATTCTTGTCGTCATCGTCAAGGCAGCAACATTTGCTGACCGCTCGCTTTACCACGCTACCGCTCGCATGGCGGAGGCGACGGAGCTCGACTCGGGTGCGCCTGCCTGTGTGCAACCCTGGGTACGAAAATAACGTTTTTAGCCTTTCAGTTTGTTGTTCCGCCGTGTTTGGCGCCCGCCACGGGCGCCTTATCTTCGTCGTTGCGCTGAGTGAAAACAGCGCACGCAGCTATATTCCTTGGTTTTTTATTTCTTGTTGAAGGATGATTCATACTGAATTGCGCTAAGTATACAAACGAATAGGATGGTAACAGGACTGGGACGAGGACTGGGATGAGGCGGTCATATATTTCCTTGTACTTTTCGAAATAAACTCAGTTGTTAGTAGCGCCTATCTCGTCTGCTGCCGTCCTCGTCTTTTTTGTGCTAAGCCTCCCATTTAGTATGTACCAACTAGCCCAAGAGCACGTTCTATTGAATTCCCCGAAGAAGCAGTGCCTGATTTTTTAGATGCGGAGCATCTCATGCTCGGGGATGTGTCCCTCCCTCCCTTGTCGTTGTTGTCCGCCGTCCGCACACCCACTGCGCATGCCTGGCGAGGCACCGCTGATGATGATTGTGGCAGGATGCACCAAGGGATTTGCCAACCAAAGAATCCATCACGAGATAGCTTCGCGTTCAACCACCGTCGTCATCTTCCCGTAGGGGAACCCTGAGTACCCCACCCCCACTGCGCATGCCTGGCCAGGCACCGCTGATGATGATTGTGGCAGGATGCCCCTAGGGATTGGATTAGAAGCGAAGCGTCTCATGCTCGAGGCTCTGTCCCTCTCTCCCTTGTCGTTGTCGTTGTCCGCCGTCCGCACACCCACTGGGCATGCCTGACCAGGTACCGCTGATGATGATTGTGGTAGGATGCCCCTAGGGATTGGCCAACCAAAGAATCCATCACGAGATAGCTTCGCGTTCAACCACCGTCGTCGCCTTCCCGTAGGGGAACCCTGAGTACCACACTCCCACTGCGCATGCCTGGCCAGGCACCGCTGATGATGATTGTGGCAGGATGACCCTAGGGATTGGACAACCGATAATGCGAAGTAGCTTAGGGTTAGAGAGGCGACGGTAGCCGCTGCATACTCCGCTGGGGGCGCCACTGTAGCTCCGCGGTATAAATGACGGGCGCGCGCGCTCAGCTCCCCTCATTCTACTCCCGGAACGCCGCTATCGAACTGAAAACTAATGGGAACTTGAGTCGACCCCGTGGCTGCTTTGCATACTACTCAGGGTTCCCCTGCGGGAAGATGGTGAAATTTTTAAATTATCCTTGTGAAAAAAAAATGAAAGAAAAACCTGTCTTTCTCTAATGCTTTTTTTTAACCCGCCGCGGTGGCTCAGTGGCTAAGGCGTTGTGCTGCTGAGCACGAGGTCGTGGGTTCAATTCCCAACCACGGCGGCCGCTTTTCTGATAGAGGCGAAAAGCAAAAACGCCCGTGTGTATGAGATTTCGGCGCACGTTAAAGATCCCCAGGTGACAATAGAGAGTTTTAGCTGACCGTTTTTGACGCTCCGCTATGCTCCCGACTTCCCGCTCAGCACAACCGGAGCGTCAGCAGCCGAAAGGCTTTTAGCTAAGCGATAACCCTATCTCCCTCGACGGGGAATGATTCTCGGGACTGGTCGTTTCGCGTGCGCCTGTAAACCAAAACTTCAACCTAAAGGAAACATAAGAATTTGTATTTGGTCACCCAAACAAAGCAAAATAACGTGTTTCTTGCCCTCATGTAACCTTTGTTTGTATTATGTAGTCACTGACATGGTATAATGTTTCTAAATATCAATAAACAAGCCGATAAACTTTGGAATAGCCAAGCCAAGGCTGTCTTTCTCGGCGCTGCATAGAAGCAGCCCCGCGTTTCGGTCGACGTTTTTCGCTTCCGTTCTAAAGATCTTTGGGGTGTGTAGCACCACTGCCTATTCGGAAGCGCTTTCGCGGCTTCGTCGGTCGTGTTTCAACTGAAGAAACGAAGTTCGCCGGAGCACGCTCGCATTGCGGGGGCAGCCATGTTAAAATTCCGCCCGGTAGCGTAAGCTGACGCGACGGTCCGCTTAGAGGCCCCGGTTAGTGGAGCGGAGCCCCGCTGCGGTATCGCCGGTAGCGCTCTAGCGTACCACGCATGCGCAATGGCGCTCCCGCTTGCTATCGGAGCGGAGCGGACCGTCAGAAACGGTCAGCTAAAACTCTCTATTATTAATCCGGAGCCCTCCACTCCGGCGCGCCTCATCGCCTGCGTTGTCTTGGTGCGTTAAACCCCCCCAATCAATCAATCATCAGGGTTGTCAATCAATCAATCAATCAATCATCAATCAATCAATCAATCTAATCCTTTTGTTTTTTTCAGCCGCTCACATGTTTATGTAGAGTGGAGGTGAGGCCTGTCTAGGGCAAGCGAACGCACGGCTCCGGAGCATGCTGGTGGCATCTGCTGCGTCTGCTGGGTTGGCGATAGCTCGATATCGCGCATGCGCCCGTGTGGAACAGGCTCGCACCGGTCGTCTGCAAACTGGCCCCGTCCAGTTTGCAGACGCCGCCAACCACAAGCGGCGCTTCTCTTTCACAATGCCAGCCATCAGCGGTGACGCGGGAGATAAACTCAGTTGCTTGACACGCCCAACACGCCTCAATAGCACCGCAGGTTGTTACATAATGGCACAAAAATTTCGCCGGGGAGCGCTGCCTGCAATTCTTGGTGGGTACTTTTTGTTTGCTACAAGTGAGAGTCACGGGTTTAGCGCAAGTGGTTGTGTGCTATTATAACTGCCTGTGCGTCTGCGTCTAACGACACGCTTGCCTCCAGTGACACCGGTTACGGCTGGCACTGCGACAGAGACGCGCCTCTCATGCATGGTGGCGTCTGCAAATTAGGCAGGACCACGCAAAACTACGCGCGGCCTGAGTCTGTCGAAAATCCGAGAGCGCGCAATGGTTAGCTGTCTCACCCAGCAGCACGTGCAGATGTCGAATACACGTTCCGGAGCGGTACGCTCGCTTTACCTAGACAAGCATAACGCGCCCTCAAACATAATGAAGACTAGACCTAACTAAACTGCACTTGCGTGACTGCCTTTGTAAAACCACCAGGTAGGAGTGTTTTTTACCGTAGTAGATGCGCGTGATACCTCACGAAAGCCCTGTTATATCAGCCAAGACAATCTCGAAGTAAGCATTTACCAGCACTCATCGGCGCCGCCTTGCACAGAGCCATGCTTTGATCTTTCGGGGGGCACAGACTGTGCTGCGGTGCTATGAAGATGCATCGTCGTGACACACATTTCAAATTTCGTCACGTAGGTCGATGGAGGTGGCGAGAAAGTACTACTTTATTCCCGTCGTGAGGTTGACGTTCTTTACGAGGGCTGAGTTCTTAAAGTAAAAGGCAGGCAAGTTGTGCTTGAAGACTTTGCGTCCTTAGGTAGCCGATCTTGTTCCGAAAGTTTCAGTGTACTGCTTGGGTGGGTGGTTTGATTTTCGCCATGATGCTGACAGATGTGTCTTCTGTAAAGTGTTTAGATGGCAAACACGTTTGAAAATTTCCGTTGGCCCAGCATCCGGAAGTGCGTTCTATATCTGGCTTCCCCATTATGACGGCAGAAGTGAAGGTAAATTTAAATATCTAGTGTCGCTAGGCACTCGCTTACGCATCAGTTGACTCGTAGAAAGGATATGAAGGTATTGGGTTCACCGCCATATTTCACAGCTGATATTCATATAAGCAGTTCAGAGTTTACTGCCACCTCACAAGCCTTATGTAATTTTTACAAGTGTTTAGAGGAAGGGAGCGCGTTCATTCAGTGCACAGTAATGAGTTGTGCCTAGAGCGGCGCATGCCCAGCGATGCGCATGTACACGTGGCGTACAATTATCATAATTATCGTTTCCCCTTTGCGGCTTTTTGTGCCTCTTTCGGATACCGTGACTGAGAGGCTTGGAAAATATCTCGTTAGCTGTATAAGCTGTTTGGGGTAATGTGCTTTTCAACTGACCTAACAGCTACTGGTGTCATTACCATGCTTAGATTTCTCCTGTAATACGTTCAGCTGATACCCCTGCTGCACGGGCGTTTGAAAAACTCGTTTGAACCAAAGGCCTTAGAAAGGCCTACGAACCGAATGTCATTTGACTGCATTGCCAACTTTCAGCTGCTACACGACGTTTTAGATGCAAAGCATCTCTTGCTCGGGGCTATGTCCGGCGTCCGTCCGTTGTCCGAACCTCTCCCCCTACACTATTAAAAAAAAGAAATAGTTAGCGGCGCCCGGTTTGAATCCCACGACTCTCTGGCCGCAACGGGAGGTACGCGGTGCTCATCCCAATACGCTACAAAATCTGGACAGGAGCACGTGCTAAGAACGAGCCTTATGTCCTAGACTCATTCAAACTACGTCAAGAAGCTACTGATACAACGAAGGCTCGCGAAGCTGAACGTCAACGGAAACGACGAACTGAAAACTTTAGAGGAGGATGTTGAATTTCCCGTGGGAAAGCTGTGGCGGGAAGCGCCACGCGCCTTGCAGCTCAACCAGCCGCGTCCGCAGCGCCTCTGATGTGATTGTGGCAGGATGCCGATAGGGATTGGCCAACCAAAGAATCCATCACGAGATAGCTTCACGTTCAACCACCGTCGTCATCTTCCCATAAGGGAACCGCCGAAGAAGGAGAAGAAGACAAAGCTGCGAAGACGGGGCGTGTACATTGCTCTCAGCCGGTGCACCAATGTCAACAACCTTTACCTCACCAACGATGACGGAGAACACCGATTCTACCACAGAGATTACAACATCGACAAGAAATGATGGACCAGTTTCGGCGCCTCGAGAACCACCCCCCGCCTACTCACCGTAACACAACAGTACTTGCGTGCCTTTGCCCCCGGTGTGGACCCGGACTCGGAATTCCCTCTGGCGCTAGTAACCACCAGATCACTCAACATAACGCAACGCAATGGAACCACACGGAACCGCCACGATGCTTCGCATCCTCATCAGGGTTCCCCACGGGAAGATGGTGTAATTTTGTTTTCAAAGCAATTCGGTTCAGCTGCCATTTGAGTCAAAGGAGCAGCACCAAAGACCTTTAGGGTTCTCAAATGCCTTGAAAACGTGAACGCTAGTACTGTCAGACGCAGTTTCTGCATTCCGTATTGATAGAAATCATTATTTACGGGTAGGACGTTGTTCCTGAACCGCATGACATTTTTTTTTTCTGTGATTCTATTCACGATTACAAGGTAAGTTGGTGCCGTACAAAACCGGTCACGGGAAAAAACTTGTCTTCCATTCTCGGGCTTGTCTTGGGCTTGTCTTGCATTCCTGAAGGTTCTGGTTCGAATACCGCCCAGAGCAAAATATATCCAACTTTCTTTTCAACTCAATTATTTACTTTGCTGATAGGAGCGTTCCTGAGAAATGTGGCGCGATTCTGAGCTCTCGTTGGCTTGCTTTTTATCGTTTGAGAAGTCGGCCATTTTGTGGGCCATGGCCGCTGAATTATCGACCGGCGTAGTTAACTGCGGAAGGCCCCGCTCGTTGTCTTTTCTGAAGACTGCTATAGAAATCTTTTCACTAGAACGAACTCCAACCTTACAAAACTTCTACTAGACCATTATAAGAAACCTTGAGAGCATGCAGAAATTCAGGAACATTTATTTACAATTGCTTTAGTTAGAAAACCTTCCCGACGACTCTTCTCCGCGAAACGGGTTCAGAAAGCCTTGAAATACGGTGTTATCCGCGTCGGCTCAAATCTTTTTTAAGCGAAGCTGTATATATCTATTCGAAACGGAAATCTGGCGATGCTGGTAGGAAACTCATCCTGCGCAACCTGAAAAGCATGCGTGAAAAACCCACCCTAGAGAGGAGTTAGAAGTAGGGGAGGCAGTGTGGTTGTGTTTATCTGAGAGCGCGCCCGCACCGAGCTACAGCGTGAAACACAGCTGAAGGTATAACGGCTTGTAGGTAGTGTCTCGGTGCGAGGCGAGTAGCGTCTATGTGGCAAGGGCAACCAGAGGCCACACGTTACTTCGAATTGCGGAGGCCACGCATCATTCGTAATCCCTTGGAGCAGGCAGCTTACGATCAGCGACGACGCGAGCAGAAACGAGGATGAGGTCGTCTACGCCCTGCCGACGCTTCATCCTGGGCACAAGGGCAGGCTTTGATGAACCTCAAGAAGTACCACACGGGCAAGCACCAGCCGCGCGTTACAGCTTCGCGGGTCAATGTATGGGCGCATTTTTAACAGGGGAGATGTTCTAAGCTGACCCGGAAAACACTCTCAGCTGGTATCCTGCCATGCGTCCTCTTGAGCATACTTCTCTGCTGTGCAATCACCGGTTCTCACTATGAAAGAAAATTCATAAAATATAACAAAAGGGTCCAGAGCCTTCATGTTTGATATGACAGCTTATACTGCCCCTGAAATAAGGTCTTCCGAGCAATGCTTTTGTGTTTAGAGGTGAAAGCGAATTTAAGATGATCAGTCCTTGTAAGCTGGCTTCTACAGATTGAGTGTTGCACAAAAAGCATGGCCACCTGAGTAGGGTGTATGATTACAGAAAACGGCGCTAACTCTTGTGTTATAGTCAGTATCTGGAAAAAGTGTATGGTACTTAGCAGGAAAGAGGACTCTACCATTACGCGCAGTTTTATTTCCTTGTCATAAATAATAAGTTTACCGTGAAGTTCTAAACGTTACAGGTTTACTGTCGCTGTCAATACATGGCAAAACTACGCAGGGAGTACGGTCATAGAAAAGGGCTGCAACTATTGTGTTACAGGATTTATTCGGAAACAAATTACATGACAATTAGTCGTCAAGACGACACTAGCATTATGCACCAGAGCCTCGCTGGTCATCCTTATTGACAGAGTGGAAGGACACTGCATTTCTTCATTTGTTCTCTACACCAGTATTTACTCTTTACAAGGATAAACTTGAAATTAGCAAGAAATCATACATTCACCAATTGTTCACTGGCCAACATGCTCCATGATCCAATGGGAATGTGTGTTTTAAATCAAGCATTTTGAAATTCCCCGTAAATATTACGATCTTATCTCCTAATTTTCTGCAATGACTTGATATTTCATCGTTTTTTAGTGCTGGTTTCAATTAGTTACGGTGTGTTTCTTGCGTAATTGTCATCTTAGCGAACGTAGTTCTTGTTCAGTTTTCGTTCCTCTGATGGGTTGTTCCCCGAATATGCAATTTTTGTTGTTCTACGTTATTCAATCTTTGGGCCACCCATAACTCCTCACTGCCTGGCAGCCAAGTGTGCAGTTCCTTATAAATAAATAAATAAATAAATAAATAAATAAATAAATAAAAAAATAAATAACGGCAACATGTCCAAGAGTGCGGAGCCAAAAAAAAGCGAGCAAGTGAGTAAGAAAACAAGGAAACGCACACGAAAGCCTTCTACTTCGAAGAGAAACCCACGCACACATGCTAGCACCTCGCGCTTGTGCGTCAAATTTGTGCAGTGAGTTTTTGCACACGTAGACAGTATAACGGAAACCAAAAAATCTACGGAACCTGAATATGTATTTTCAGATACCTTAAGCCCTTAGAGGCCGTTACAGAGTTGGCAAGCACACCATATACGACACTCATACGCACAAAAGGTACGCAAGCCAAAGTGCAACGACAAAGAAGAAAAAGTAACCCATCATAGTTTAGAAATCTTTACCGGTATTTACAAAGCTTTCAGTGAAATTTGGTTCCACAGACACTCGCGGGGCGAATTTATTCCACTCCACAATATATTCCACAAAAAAGAAGCACTTAAAAACACCAATCAACCTTTGGACAATGAGGCAGAGCAGCATACTAGATTCTGTAAAGTAATGTGACAAGAAAGTACTGGTACCTTTTCGTCAAAAACCGATGAGAGGGAAACATTTCACAACAAACAACTCTCTCCGAGCTTTTCTACAGCGACGAGCCGGCAGTTGTCATACCGGCAGAACAGTGCTCCTCGAAAGGCTGAGATCTGCAATATAAACTTGTATGTGTCTCTGCTGCTCAAATGAAAGCGAACCCTGGAAAAATGATGATACTGTACTGCAATGTCAAATGAACGTTGAAAATTAGCATAGCGAGGTGTTTCTATCCAAATAAGAGCGCTCTGAAATAGTTAGATTTTTTGAAATAGCAGTTTGCCTAAAATATCGTTGTGGGGACGTGACGTAAGCAGAAAATTTGCACCGTACTTCTAGCAAGTCTTGCAATCAGGGGAACATTTTTGTAAGCCTTCACTTCAGGCTCCGATAAAAGACCTAAACGTTGATGTCACGGATAACCAGCCTATAGGTCATCAAATTTCTTCAACAGGCTGAGTCTCATTTCGTAACCAATAAATCCCTGCTGTCTATATGATTTATCTGTGAAGGTCGTGGTGCTTCGACAAACCGGCAATCTGCAAATAATCAGCAAATCAGGAGCAGTTGTCACTAACTGAACTGCCGTCATAACCTGCTCAAGGGAGTGCCCTTATCTCTTAAGACCGAACGTACCCTCGACGCCATGAGGGCATGTTTAAATCTGCTAAATGCCTAAAGAACTTAGCACAGATGGCAGATAGCACGCCTGTAGGGGCAATTAGTCTTTCTCCGTCAAAGAACCCTTACGTCAGGTTTATTAGAATTTCATCTGAAAACCACGCTTCTCTCCCCGTCGTAAAAGCCTACTGGTGGCGCTAAAATTCGTTCATTATTGGTGATGTGCACGTGTACCATTTGCGAAAATCAAGGAAGAGTCCCGTGGCTAACTAAGGGTTCCTTTCGTCGCATTTGGACCGCATTTCGACGCCGTCCCCGAGGCAGGCTGCGTAGTGGATGATATGCCCCACGACGTGCTGTTCGAGAACGCCATGCACCACCACATGGGCCATCTACAACCCACGCCTCGCAGGTGCCACGGCGTACTTGATCGGTACATGCGGCCTGGCGCTAGGCGTCGGCGTCTGCGAGACGAGCGTGGTCACGCTGGTGGAAGCGCCTTTTACGCGAGTCATGCGTGGATCAAAAATGTTTATTCGAATCAACGTACGCACATGGACCTTAACGTGTTGTCAGCAGTTTGATAAAGTTTGATCAAAGAGTGATAGAATGATGAAGCCCAGGATGACGATGGGCGGCGCCTGATGGTGATCCACGGGCCGGTATAAAATAGACTAACACGTCAGCACACTGGCGAAGCAGCCACTTTCATGTTGCTCTGTCTTGTCCTTCCCCTCGGATAGCCTTCCTTTCCCCGTGCTGCCGGCCTGAGTACTGTCCAATAGGGTTGTAAAACTTTCGCCGGCTACCGCCGCGCTTCACGGAAACTATGCGAAACAATTTACAGGGCTTGTGCAGCCCTTGCAAGGTGGCGGCCCTGTGTGTCCATGCTTTGTGACCCTAGGAAGGCTAGTTTTTTTGCTGATCCGTAGTGCGGCATGTACCAGCGGACATGCATGCCTGAGGCGCCTAAATGCATACCCGTCTCCGCTTACGGTGGCGCTGGCATCGTGGAACCCTAGGCATGCCTCAGGTGTCCATACTGCTCCCAATGCAATGCGGCTGATGCGACAGGCAGTGTTATGCAGGTGGTGTTGGTTGTTCACGAGTACGCCGCTGCAACAGTAATGTCACCCCTTCGCAATCGCCCATGTACGTGAAGGAAAAATATTGTACCATATCGTGATCACCAAGGAAGAAGCCTGCGCTTAACTTGTAGCTTCAACTACCCTTATGTGAACATCCTGAGGCGACATCCTGAGGAAACTTGTATTTTCAGCGGCTAGAGATAAGGGCGGGGGGATGCTGTTGCCCAAATCTGAGTATAGCGCAGGCACACGTTTTCTCGCAAATAAGCCCTCGGGAAAGAACTCCACCACGGATGGCAAATACGATTGGATGCTGACTATTCCGTGGTTGCAAATATGACCCGACTGTTTCGGTGGGACTACAAGGAAGTTGGCCCACACCTAACCAAAAGTATTATCGTAAGGTGGAAACATACCAGTGTTGTCGCCATAAATTCGCTCCGAATTGGATGGGCCGGTATTGTACATAAGAGTGGTGTAGGGTAGGCCATCGATGTTTGAAACTCCCGCCTGGCCCAGGATTGGGTGTCCCCGAGGCGGGTAGCCGTTCATGGTGAACCCATGTGAGTGGTCGGCAGTCACGAGGAACAGGGTTTCCCGGTAGTCGATGAGCTTCAGTGCCGCTTCAATGGCGTCGCTCATGGCGACCGTCTCGCTCAGGGCCTTGGCTGCATGGTTCACGTGGTGAGCCTGGTCAATCAGTCCTCCTGGACGGGAAACCACGACACACACGGTGTTTAGTGGCAAAAAAACTAAAGCGCTTGCACTGAACTTGAGAGCGGCTGTGGCCCTATCTCTATACTGGTTTCAGTATCAGCCCGGGGTTGATACCAAAAGTAGTTAGGAGAGGAGGCCGTAGCTGCTGAAAAAGTCTTTAGGGACACTGGGTTGAATTTTCATAATTAGGAGTAATTAATGGGTTAGTTCATGATTTTCCCATATTTTATTTTCTTGTGTACTTATTCTCAGCTTCGCAGCGGCAGCCTCCGCGGCAACGGAGGCGCAGAAAGATCAGCCCAAACACTTTGCAAATGAGTAGCGTTTGCCTATGTGGCGCCATGGGATTGACATCGGATTAGTTACGCGAGAGACCCAGGCTCGACCTCGGCCAAAGTAGGCGGCGACCTTTTCGAACCCTCGGTTTAAGTGAATGACGCCGCTTTTCACGTAAATACGGTGTCTAGACGTCGACAAGCCTGGCCCATAAAGTTATCCGCACTTAAAGGATTTTACACTGTAGCGAATATATTTACACGGGAAGAGGGTTGGCAGTGCCACATATCACGCACCATCCCCACAAATCTTTGATGATGGTGGCGCGTAGCCGTTGTCGTGCAGAATGGGTTCTCCCCATTAAAATTTATGTTGTCATCATCTATCTTGTTTGGCATCACTGTTTTCCTGCCGCATCTAACAGTTCGGTGACGCTTGAGAGCGCCATCGCCATCCTGGCCCCGATTTTGCACCATCAAGTCCTGGGTGCAGATATAAAGGGTGCGTGAGCCGTGTCAAGCGGCCCCAGATCCATAGCGACGATCACTCGACCATTTCGCGTATGCACGAAAGGAAAGGTTAGGAGAAGCCGTGGCATCACATTTTGTGAAGCCGCTACACCATTTTCAGAGGGTGCACTTTTGACAGCGGAGATATTTAAGCTTGAGCTCTGTCCGTCACTATGTTGAACGGAAAACTTCTCTCGGCGAAGTGTAGATAGGGAAAATATTAGAAGTGTGAGGGGAATCGATGAGAAGGCAAGAAGCCTACAAGCAGGGTTGGGATTGCACGCCTCAAGAGTTGGATTGGGTTGGACACACTTTATTGGTGCCTGCAGTACGTGCGCGCACGCGTAAACTGATTTCACGTCGTCCTCGCGGCAGGCGCCCGGCGTGGATCCCAGTTTGCTGTTCCCGGTTCGTGGGGTGCCTGCCTGGCCAGTTCCCCGAGGGACTGCTGGACGGCCCAGAGTTGTTCTTGGTTTTCCACGGCTTCCGGTCACGGCGGTATGCTTCCTGATCTTGCTTCTCGTGGATTCCTTGTACAGCCCCACAGCATGTCCATGAAAGGTGCCGTTTCAGGGAAACATTCGCTCTGGTGTGTCTCGGGGTACATCCAGTTTAGTAACGCTGGACTGGGTAGGATGCCCGTCTGCGGTTGTCGAAACAAAAGTGCCTGGGCTCTGTCGAGCCCTTTACAGGGTGCTGGTAGAAGCCTGCGGCTCTGTCTGAAAGACTTTGTCATCTCAGTGTAGTTCACCATGCGGTCTTTGGTGCTGAACCACAGCGGTCTACAGCCGCCCGTCGCGGTCGGTTAGTCCTCGCGCCGCGGCGTGTACCGTCTCATTGTGGTTCTGGTTTTTCTGCGACGCCTTTCCTGCGGGCACCGGCAAACACTTGATGCGGACGTTCTCGTCCTTTCTTGCTTGTAGTACGCGTATCCCCGCGGGGTCGATCCCCCATTTGGCAAAGTTACTTATGTCTTGCCTCGAGTCGCTTAGGACGTTCTGACAGTACCGATCCGCGAAGGCCAGGGCGATGGCTATCTCCTCGGCTTCTGCTTGCGTGCCTAGGGTGCTGGCGGCCGCTCGAGTGTTCCCGTTGGCGTCGACCACCGCCACGGCGAAGCCTTTGCGGGCGGCGTATTCGGCTGCGTCCACGTATCTGGCGCCCTCGTCGCCGGTATGTAGGTCTATGAGTGCCTTGGCTCTAACCTTTCTTGTTCCCTGGTTGTATTCCGGGTGCAAATTCTTGGGGATAGTATCAACTCTGTAGCCATGTCTGATTTTGTCCAGTATCGGACTCTTGGTGCCTTGGTGGTCGTGATATAATACACCGAAGTTGTCTAGGATTTTTCCGCCTGCTTTAGTTATCGACAGTCTTTCGAGCTGGGCTGCGGGCTGTGCTTCAGCTATTTACTCCTGCGTGTTTTAGACACCCAATTGATGTAGCTAGTTCGTTTTGGTGGTTTCCGGCCGTCCTAGGGCCGTCTTGTAGGCTCTCCGTATGATTATGTCGATCTTGATTTTCTCGCCACTCTTCCATCTGTGAAAAGCCGCCAGGTACTCAATGTGGCAGACCACAAATGATTGAATTAGTCTGGCGAGGCTGTCCTCCCTCATTCCACCCTTCCTCGTCTGGTTCTTTTGAGGAGTTTCATTGCAGTTGCCGCTTTGCCGATGACGCGGGTGGTGGTGCCTGTTTCTCCCGTTGTCCTCGACGGTCATCCCCAGCACTAATTCTGTTCACCGTCGGGATCACCGTCGCTGCTTTGGTTCTAATTTGGATTTTCTCTCTTTCTCTCTTCTCCCTCATTCTTTTCCTATGCTATCTATTGCCCGGGAGGTACACCAAGTGTTCGGACTTGCTCGGTGAGCATTGAAGTCCCGTACCCTCGAGGCAGTGTTCAATCGCGTCGACAGCTGTTTGTAGGGTTGCTTCTACATGGCCGTTGCTGCCAACACAAAACCGCAGCGTGATGTCGTCCGCGTGGATTGTATGCTACACTCCCTCCATCTGCTTGAGGTTTACTGTGACTTGTATCATCACGAGATGGTATCAGCGTGCTGCCGAGGTTCTTCTTGTCCATCTTTAGGTCGCCCGCTTTCAGCTCGGCTGTTCTGTTCGAGTGAAAGTCCTTGGCGTAGTTATACGTCCTCTCGCCCATGTTTATTCGGGATATCTGCCTCAGGACTGCCGAGTGCTTGACTTTATGAAAGGCATTCTGCAGGACAAGACCATGTATTGCCTTGGTATCGCAGGAGTCTCCGTCGATGATCGGTTGTTTCAGTTGAATCGCGGCGTCCTGAGTGCGGAGGTGTTCTCCGAAGCTGATGATTGTATCTTGGGTATAGTTCTTTTTTTCGAGATACTCCTGCCATTTATTGAGCAGGACTGCTCCAGCATGGTGTGAGCGGCATCGGGCAGAGGTTGTCGGTGCTCGGTGGCTTGCCTGGCCGATTAGTATTGTGTTGGCCATACTCCACTGCTTCAGGATGGCGCCACTCTTCCAGCACTTGTTCTAGTACTTTTTCAGGCTCTCGATGGATTTGTCGTCCAGGTTCTTGAGACCTTTATTTGAGAGGAGGTCCGGACGGGGTGCCGATCTGGAGTTGAGCTTGTGCAGTGCCGTCCTGACCTTCTCGACGTCAATGTCTCTGTCCAAGCGCTCATTGGATTCGCCTTGGTATGTTTCGTGGTGTCTGTTGGCGTTGTTGGGTTGTATTTGTCCCGTAGTCTGCACTGAACGCTTTGGGCTCCGTGCTTCGTGACCTCCTTGTGCAGCAGTTTTGCCAACCGATCCGTTTGGTGGGATTTGGTTTTGATCTCATCAAGGAGGAGTTTGAGCAGGCTCCAGGTCTGACCGTTGTGCATCTGGCTATCAGCGGCGTTGCACAGCTCGTTCCACTGTTGCGTGCAGACAGTACTCTTCGATCGTCTTGTTGCGTTACGCCAGCTTTTTTTGTAGTTTTCTATTACGTCGTTGTCCCTTCCACCTGTTTATTATGAATTTCTTGGCTTCTATAAGGTGGGCTAACCTATTGTTCATCCTGTCTACTTCGACTTCAGTCTCCATTTCCCTGGTTGCATTGCGCATGTCCAGGGTGATCCTGCTACGCCACTATTTTATGTAATCCATCTTTCGCCTACGCCGCTTTTTACCCTGGCTTCTCTGAAAGCGTTCCAGTCGATCCAGGTGTACTTCTTGCTGTTGTCAGCAGGGTCTCGGATGGGTATGGAGGCTTCCACTAGCGTGTGATCGCTACCGAGGTCGTCCCCGGTGTTTCGCCTGGTAATCGTGGCTGTCTCGTAATATTTCACAAAACTGAGGTCCGGGTGGTGTCTTTGGGAATCGAGTTCCCAATTCTGGATGGGTGTACGGAGTCTGTGATCAGCGGAAAGTTCCGCTCGCTTGCGTCCAGCGGCAGGTTCCTCCCCTTGATATTACTCTTGGCGTATCCCCATGCGGTGTATCTTGCGATAAAGACCCCGAAAGGGAGCAGCACGTGCTTGCAGGCAGCTTCGCCCGCCTTGTCTTGGACGTTTCTAAATCTCTGTTGCCTATGCGATGGGTTACTATACAAGTTTAGGATGAAAATGCTATGCTTTGGGTGCTTCTTCGG
>JABSTR010000743.1:0-38356 GCA_013339765.2 Haemaphysalis longicornis | reverse complement strand
ATTTCTAGGTTGCATGACGGGATGTAGAGAAATGGCAGCGCCCGCAGGCCCGGTGGCCGCGTTTTCGCGCCACTCGAGCCTTTTCACCGCTGTGATTCCCCTATGATGAAGCGAGGATTGCTGTTACAAGACTTGTTTGTCGGTGTGAGTCATGGAAGCTGTGGCGAGCCCGTTTGTGACTGGCAGCGCTGCACGGCCCGTTCTTCTATGGGCATCAAGTTCGCATGCTGGACCAATGCCCTAGCCAGTGGGAGCCCATATAGCCCTAAATACTGCTTTATATGAAACAGTGATTTTGTAATAAATGTTCTTTCTACTTTCCCACAATTTGCTTTTTTTCTGCGGGAACCATGACAATAACGCTGGACTGGGAAAATACACATCTGAGAACCGTGTAATAAATTTAACTCAAATTCCAATTCGTCTAAAATTGTTCAATGGCAGCATCCAAACAATTCGAAATTTTGAAATACATTGCATACATTCGCGCAGATTCGAAAATGCACCTCTATTAAGGGTTATCCAGCTTAGAGTGCAGTAAGCTGCAAAGTAACCCATAACTAAGTAACCCTTACGTGTATACGTATGTACAGGTTACTATGATATAGGTTACTTTTGTACATTATAAATTAGAGATTACAAAATCGAAAATGTGCACCTCTGTAAGGGTTACCCAGCTTAGAGTGCAGCCTATAGTTACAAAAATTCGAAAATGCGCACCTTTATTAATGGTTAGCCAGCTTAGAGTGCAGTCAACATATGACACTCCAAGCTAGGTAACTCTTATAAGAGGTGCACATTTTCGAATTTTTCATAACCTCTAATTTTAACGTACAAAAAGTAACATATAACTTAGTGTCACAAACCCCTCCCCTGGATGATTGCGTCCGCTAGCAAAAACCAAGAAGGGCGCGAGACAACAGTTATTTATATTTTAGCAGGGTGGCCGGACCGTGAGTTTTCACGTGCGCCGAGATTCCTTGGGTAAATGAAATCAACGGAGACGCTCGACTACGTTTTGAACTATATAGGTTTACTGCACAAACAAACAAAAAGAAGATTACAGGGCACCGCCCGACACAAGAAAAAGAAGCCTTCACACTGCAATCGGCTTGTGCGCGCAGGCAATCGGCCGTACACTAAGCGCACGTGCGCTGGGAGGCTAGCGCACGGCGCTAACTAGATAGTAACACAACAAAGGAAAACCACATACACAAGGGGGCCACTACGGCGACACTCGATCCGCCGTGACCTACGCCTTAACCTTCGACCTCGAAAACGTAACTCAGACAACTGTACGCGACACGCGAAACACTCTAGAGGCAAACACTTGTTGAAACCTCGACAACACAACTACCAAAAATACTAACAAGTACGCAACACGCAAAACCTTCTAGGGACAAACAACTCGTTAACCCCCGACATAGCATTACTACAATAAAAATCTAGCAGCTCTGCAAGCTGTACACGACAAGTGAAATGCCCTCCAACATCATTACCCTAAAAACCCAACTACTACAAACAAGACACACACATAAAAACTCTCAACCCGTTAACTACAAGCGACGCTAGTAAAACCAGGAGGAGGACCGCAAAATAAAGTCTCTACTAGGCAAGGAGAACCCGCGGAAAGTCACGACGAGGTGGAGACGGCCTCGCCGGGCAGCCGCTTACATGTTTCGGGGCTCCGGGGTGCGCAAGCTGGTCGGCCATGGGACCCGCGGCGACGGGCGAACTCGAGCGCTGAGCCGAGGCGTGGACCGTTCCGTCGCGCAAGCCTACCGATGTACTTCCGCTAAAGCGCGTCACCCCCCCGACCCTTCCCCCGTAGCACGTTCACGAATCTTCAGCCGACTGCCCCAAGCCACCGTGTGCGCTCCCTTAAATGACTTTCACCGGCCACGAATATCCTGCTCTGACGTCTTTCGCATTGTTCCCCTTTTTCCCCCTCCTGGGGCCATTCGCCGTCGTCACCCGCATGCATCCGCGCCTGAATCGTTCGTCACCACCCCCCCCGCCCTGCACGCTGGAATGTGGCAGGTCGCATTGTCCTGGGAGCAGGCAGGGCGAAACAAAGGCGAAACAACAAGCCAAACAGGGCGAAACAACAAGCCGAGGAGAACCCCGGATTCCTCAGCTCGCCGCAAAATGGCCGACCCCCGTCTGGGAGGCCGTCATGTCGGCTGCCCGAATATAAAAAATGGAGGGCCTGGCTT
The DNA here is from genome assembly GCA_013339765.2 of Haemaphysalis longicornis. Lineage (NCBI taxonomy): Eukaryota > Metazoa > Arthropoda > Arachnida > Ixodida > Ixodidae > Haemaphysalis > Haemaphysalis longicornis. The sequence goes on along the minus strand of JABSTR010000743.1, from coordinate 36,140 downwards.
GCAGTTTGTGACACTTAGCAATCTTTATATAGGTGTTCATGTTAGGGTTACTTAGTTATATGTCAATTTGCAGCTTCAGCATGTATACCTTTATATAAGTGACATCTGCCGCAGTTCAAAACCCCACACCTGGAAGGTGTCATGTTGCGTGCCACGCGCGCTTTCCCCGGCACTGCTGTGGCGAGCCCCCGAAGGCGCCTTTTTGGCGCGGTAAACAAACAGTGCGTCACTGGAAGACGATATGCTCGACCATGCTCTCCATTGGCCGTCTGAACTCGAAGAGCCTCGGGTGTATTTTGTTCTTCCCTTGAACAAACTGCTCGCCACATGGCTGTGCTAAAACAGAAGTTACTTTATAATTCCTAAAATTGAGGTGCCAGAAAGATGAAAATGTTCTCTTAATATTGTGACGGAAGTTTTTCGTCCAACACCTCTACTGTTGAAGGATGAGTCCGGCGATGAAGCACTCGAAGTTTTCAGAGGTTCAAAAGGTTAACTTGTTTAATTATTGACACTTCGATTTAAAACATAGCTGCAAGACGTTACAACTGATACATAAAATAGGAGAAAACAGGCAATCAAGAGTAGTTAACGAAACATAGTTGGCGGGCGAAGGGCTCCCGGCGTCTGGCCCCGACGACCGGCAGCAAGTGGCTCCCCTGGTGCAGCTCTCTCCCAATAGTCGGCGGAGCCGCGTTATATACGCGTCCAGCGGTCCGGTGGGGGACGTATTGGGGGAAAAAGTGCATCCTGGAGCACGCGGACCAAGGGGAAAAACACAAGGCACAGCCGCAGCCAATCCGAGAGACGCTTCTTAGCTCCAATCAGCTACATTCTCGAAAGGAAAAATGAAGCAATCACAGAAGACACAAAGTTTAAACTCGAAGGCGCCCGTTTCTGGCAAAAGAATTACTGTTGAGAATAAAGTAGTGTATACAAACTCGAAAGGGAAAAAGACAGGCGGTCGTTTGAACTAGGCCGAGGGTTCGGAGCACAGAGCGGCCTGAGCGGACGCAACGGGGGGTCGGAGACGCCACTGCGGCGCCGTAACCTTAACTGGGCCGATGGCTCGGTCTCCTCAACAGCCGCGTCCCCCGGTCGGGCGACGGGCAAGCACACACGCCGGAGCCGTTTCTCGGAAAAAAAGGGGGCCAGGGCTTCGCCGCGTCCGAAGCGTTTTCATACACAACATTTGGGAGCAAGAGCCTTGGCGGCAAGCACCGAACGCAAAACACACAGACAACATCAAGTGACCTCGGCTTCGCGACAATATATGCATTGCATGACCTGTTCGCTAATCGGTATCCAGGTTATCACTCAAAAATCTTCGCGAGTATTGGCAACGCTTAAGGCGTATGAACATGCATGACTAAATTTGATGTTCGCATCAGCTTTGTGCCGTTTAAGAAACGAGCATCGATCATGCATGATAGTTGTTTAGTAAATTGTGGGCATGAATTTTAAGCTTTATTTAAACAACATTAGGCTTTAGTGAAACCAAGCTTTAGTGAGAACATTAACTTGATAGCTTATTTCAAAAAGACTGCAAAGTTGTGATAAGACAGCCTTAAGCCAAAAGTTCTTGTGTGACAACTTGTGTCACGATTATCAAACAATTATTGCAGTACATGCACGCATGTTTGCACATTTAACAGCAGCACATTTTCGTTCGGCATCAGTCACAAGTCGGCATCAGTTGTACATCCACATTTTTTGTTGGGAAACAGCTGTGGGTTATTTCTTAAAAGGAAAGCTGCGAACCACACCAATCTTTTTATTGTTCCTTAATCAGTATTAGACTTTAATTTATGATTCGATTGATTGTAGGGTTTAACGTGCCAACGCAACGCAGGCGATGATGCGCGCCGTAGTGGAGGGTTCCGGATTAATTTTCACCTCCTGGGGATCTTTAACGTGCGCCGAAATCTCGTACACACAGGCGTTTTTGCTTTTCGCATCCATCAGAAAAGCGGCCGCCGCGGTCGGGAATCGAACCCGCGACATCGTGCTCAGCACCGCAACGCCTTAGCCACTGAGCCACCACCGAGGCGGGTAGTGTTAGACGTTTCCTATATTGCTTTAGATTTCAATTGTAGAATACGGTTTAGTCATATATCCTTATCAAACCTATTTAATAAATGTTGCAATAACAGCTTCGAAAACACGGCCAAATATGCAGATTCTTTACCTTAATATTTGTTTAATCTATGCTGCGTTGATAGCTTCGAGAACACGGCCAAATATGGAGATTCTTTACCTTAATATTTGTTTAATCAATGCTGCGTTGACAGCTTCGAGAACACGGCCAAATATGCAGATTCTTTACCTTAATATTTGCACTTATGTATGCAAAGTGTTTCGAAATTTCGAATTGTTTCGATACTGCCATTGAACAATTTTAGACAAATTAGAATTTGAACATAATTTATGACAAGGTTCCCAGATGTGTACTTTCCCAGTCCAGCGTTATAGTCATGGTTCTGCACAGAAAAAACGCAGAATATGGGGGAAGTAATAAGAACATTTATTACAAAATCACTGTTTCATACAAAGCAATGTTTGTGGCTATATTCGCTACATTCTCCGTATCACCCAGAGTCTGTAACATTACACTGGGTATTCCTTTGTCCTTACGAATCCATCTTTACACTTCCCCTTAGGTTCATCTTTGCAATTCCACCTGAGTTGTAGATTCTCACACCAAGTTATCTTTTTTATGCAACACTAACAAGTTTTTAGGCAGATTGCAATCCGTCTTTTGGACAAACTTTTAATGACATCTATAATTTCCTGCATAAAAAGGCTCTTGGAAAAATGGTGAGAGATAAGCTTGGCATTTTATGTAGTAGAAAAGCACAAAATCAGGGCACACTGAAGATTTTCCGAGGTCATCTGAATAACTTGTCCCCTGCTGCCGTAGATGTACGTATGTATGTAAAGGGACCGTCACTTTTGAAAACTGACGGCCACCTTGAATCCCCACCTTGAAAACCATCTACAGAAAATTTTAGAAAAGAACAAAATCCAGTGTAACCATAAACCCTTACATCAAACCACAGGCATGTCAAGTACAAAAATACATCGCACAAAATGAAGACGCAGACCAGAGAATGAAATGAAAAATTACTCCCGAGATATTGATTTACGGCCTTTCGAATGGTTTCACATCACTTCAGTAATCGTTACACAGATAATTTTGCCGCATTGTTCAGAACAAGCAAAGCAACTAAGTCATGCCGGCCAACCTTCCCGAATTTTAATTGTGCCCAATTCGCCCAATGTTTCTGCACGCCAGAAGAGGCAGAAACTTTGGGCTACGAGGTGAACTGGGGTGCCATACATAAAAAAATTCTTCCGCACATTCATGTGGTATCAGTAGTACACGCAACAGAGCGAACGTCGCACTAAACCAATGAAACGGGCTTTCACGATGCTGACGCCGTTTACTTAAACATCCCCACCCCCTCGTACTGGCAATTTTATTTTGAACAATGCTCCCATGTGGGAGTCGAAAAGTTTTTCATTTCAGTACAGTGTTCTGATCGGTGTTTTCTTTGTCGCTTTCTCGGCTATTAGTAAAAAAGAATCGCCAATTGCAACTTACCATTTTTTTCGTCCGGATGTGTTGTGGGAGTGGAGGATTGCTACAACGAAATATCATAAACCTCAACGGAATACCAATCCGAAGATGACTCATTAAATGCGCCCTCCCTCTCATGTTCGGATATGGCAATGGAGTTGTCTTCCTAAAAACATTGTTACGAGTATCTGACTGTGCAATTTGCTTTCTAGTTGAGTAGTTTTGTAGAAAATACTCTACTTTGGTCTCTATTTTGTAAAAAGGCTGGATTTTGTCTTGCATGTTGACTATCTTTTGCAGGTCCTTAAGTAACAGTGTTATTTGGCTTATGTTGTTTTGGCGGTTCGGCTGGTTGACTTTTGTTCTCGTGTTTCCTGTAATTCGCCGAGAAGTAAAAGAAATTTGATGTTTGAAAGTTAAAAGGCTACAACGAACCTATGGATGCTAGCGACCGAGAGCGAGATTCGATTGCTGAATGCAGCAGTGGATCTGCTGCATTGGGACTTTCAGTTTGAGAAAGGTGACCCGTACGACGTTCAACTGGCCTCTGCCTATGCTATCGTCGCTTCGTTGCAAACACTTTCCCAAAAAGAGAGCAGCGGAACTTGAGAACGGGTCATGTGGTCGCGGTCAGCAAGGCCAAGACGCCCTGATATAGTAGAGCGCGCGAAAAGGAAACATGAGAATTTGGAAACCTCTGAAATATTCCAGTACACTCTAGACGTCAAACCCTCTCCCACGCTGCCTCTCTCTCTCTCACTTGCTTCTCTCTCTCTCTCTCTCTCTCTCTCTCTCTCTCTCGGTAGAATGCAGCATTACCGACCCCTCACACCGAGTCCTCTCGCAGTCGTCGTCTGCGTGCCTAATCTGAGGGGTCTGCTTCTGCGAAGAGATATTTATTTTCCGTGGTGAGAGGTAAGCGAAGGTGCGCAATTGGCGTGCGTGTAATGCGGTTTGTAATATACGATAGTGTTTTCGTAATACCGATACTGGACTACTACACACATAATCAGCACAACTTTGTACAACTCAACGGGTTTATTGCTCAAGGAAAATTTAGCAGTGCGTGGATAATCCTGAATGGTTGACTGTTCCATCAAAGGATCATTAAAATGCTGAGTACGTCGGCCGTGGTGAAATATCGAGAGCCGCCGTAGGGCAGAAAGCGATGGATTCTCGAGCCGTCTCAGCATGCAGAAAGCTGTTCGAACAACTTAACCCTAGAACCGGAAGATCTAAGAAAAGTATCGTTTTACAGTGAAGACCAGATTAAAAGGCTCAAACGCACACCCGGCATCCTGAATGTGAACATGTTGATAGAACTCCGAACTCATCTCATTCTTACGACACTCCTGTAACTTTAACCAAAGGTGTTACGGATGTTGTGAACTTTACTCGGCTCCTGTGTGAAATCTGACCTTAAGCAGCAGTTGCTTAATATCGAGTTATTTTTTTCTCTTTACTTCTTTGTGTTCCAACACGCTCGAAATTGCCGCTTTTTCGCAGCGTTTACAGAAACCGCTACGCGGTGTCTCTGGAATGTGTTTTGGTTCTGTCGGAGTCATTCTTTGAAGTTGTATGTTTCTTCAATGTGGGCCTAATTGGTGGTACATTGCACGGGAGGGCAGTTGTATACGACGCTCTAGGTTTTTTCTTTCGGCGGGCGCTCCTGTAGTAACCCCATCGGTCGTCGGCGAGTGGACGCGGCTTTGTGGGCTAGGATAAGTTTGAAGTAATCTTCGGCGGGAGACGATGCGAAAAGCAGAAATTTACTATCCAATCCCGAACAAAGTCGAGAGACGCGGGAAAGGTAAATGTGCGTCCATCCTTCGCCGAAAGTGCATCAAATCGATCGTATTCTGGGAGAGGCATCCCTCTTCCTCTCCCTCTTCCTCTGTTTGGCGAAGGACACAGAATGGATCTTCCGGTGCAAGGCGTTATAGAAACGAAAAGTACTATCCAAACATTTTGAGACTCTAAAATGACCGCAACGTTCGAGTCAGGAAAAACAAAGAAAAGTCATACGCCTCACTCATGAACTAATGATTGTCTATACTCAAAAACTATAAATAATTGTACGGGGTGTTCGTATTGGGGCCTCTGGGTCGCTAACCAGGGCGCCGCTTTGTCCCTATTAAACGGAATAAGGTTTAATAAACTGTGAACTGCTTCTTTTCTTACGCAATACCGCTTCATGCTGAGAGCGAATAATTCCATACCTAATAAATAAAACAGTGACAAATTCTTACTGACTCACGGCATCATGTGGCTCTATAGTAAATGAACGTTACCGAAATTTGCGCCCTAATTGATTTTTCAACGCAATAATAGTGACGTGACAGTACACAGTTCGTCTTTTATCATTTTACATGCGATAAAGATTGTAAGAACGAACTTCACAAACATCAACTGAATACCGACAAGAATAAAACTCCTCATAATGCGACGTCCTCTTTACATGTTACCTTCAGCGTTGTTGTATTCCTGACAACGTTGCTACCAAAGCGTAACCTTACAATTTTGATTCTGAGTTGAGTAGTTATCTGTGAAGTACTATATTTTGAACGTTATTTTGTAATAATGCTGAAGTTCTCCTGGCGTATTTTTTTTTAAATGTTCCATTTTCAAACTTTTACTCGCAGTTTTATTTGACGGATGTTTTGATTGGGGTATCAGGTGGTTGGGTATTATTAAAGATTTTTTTTTTAATTTTCAAACCAGTGCAGCTTATTGTACCTATCACGGTACTCGAAAAATCGCCGACTGGATATAGGGTAACAGAAAAAAATAAATAAACAAATAAACAAAAAGTAAATAAAAATAAATAAACAAACAAATAAAAATATATTAATCAATTTATTTCGGAGGCTCAGTAAGAGGGTTTAATTTAAATTGAGAACGACTCAGCGGGCAGTGAAGCGGAAAATGGTAGGTGTAACGTTAAGGGACACGAAGACAGCGGAGTGGGTCAGGGAACAAACTCGTGTTAAAGATATTAGCAGAAACTCAAGAAGAAGAAATGGACCTGCAGGGAACGTAATGCGAAGGCAAGATAACCGTTGGCCATAAAGGGTAACGGAGTGGATACCAAGAGAAGGCAAGCATAGCAGGGGGCGGCAGAAAGTTAGATGGGTAGATGAGATCAAGAAGTTTCTGGGGGATAAATTGGTCGTAGTTAGTACAGGACCGAGATAATTGGAGATTAAATTGGAGAGGCATTTGCTCTAGAGTGGATGCAGATCGGATGTTGATGAAATAAATAAATATACAAATATACAAATAAAGAATAACATAACATAACAAAACTTTATTTCAGAAGGTGGACGCGTCGGTCAGCATGGGGAAGAAAGGAAGGTGGCGGGGGGGGGGGAGAGTTTAAATGTTACATTCTGCGGTTTACATTGAACAAATAAAGAATAAATATACAATTATACAAATAAATAAATAAATAAATAAATAAATAAATAAATAAAAAATAAAATAAGTAAATTAATAATGAATAAACCTCGACCGGGTCGATGAAGCGAAGAGTTCAGACTAGCCCAGAGATGACCCGTCCATATCCATGCCGAGACCGGCGTGGACGGGGGAACGGAGACTGCCGCAAAGCGATGGGTGCTCGCGAGCGGGGACGAAGATTTCAAACCCGTAGTCGAGAAGTAAATCTGTTGCAGAATTAGGCCTTAGAGCGACGGCCGTACAGAAAAAAGACTACGCGTCTGCTGCCTGGTCATCCGACACCCAGGCCAAGGCGATGCAAGCAGTAGAGCACAAAAACACTGCCTCTGCAAAAATCGTGTGGCGGTGACGAAACTTCTAGAACATTGGCATGCAGTCTAGGCGATAGCGAGCGTCGCGGACATCCGGCAGTGAGCCCGTGCATATCGCCCTCTCTCCCACGTTCTGTTTGTCTCTCTCTTTTGGCGCGAAGAGACTACTGGCTAGTTACTCCGGGTCTTCTGATCGCCCCTCAGTAGTTGTCCGGTCGTTGGTGCAGCATCAACTTCTTGAAAGGTAAGCGGAATTTCTCTAATGGCGTGTATTTACGTGGCCTTTAATAGACGGTACTGTTTCCTCAATACCGAAAACTTGATAAGCGTAAATGTTCAGCGTGCTGAACATGTACATGTGCTGAACAGAACCGCGTAAGTTCGTACAAAAAAACTGGGTTTTTCAAGCTAGCAAACTCACAATATTCACCTGTATCTATGTAACCATATCAGCCAGAAAATAAATTTCAGCAGTGAGTTGTCGGATGCTAAACGTTGGGATCTCTTTTGCGTGAATGGTTCATTACAATATGTAAGTCACTGGTCAAGGCCCGCCGCTAGGCCGTGTCGACCGACCTATAGTCTGGACATGGCCGCCGAAGAATAGGGAGAAATAAATTGGCGGGAAACTGTGCATGCCGCAAGCTTACTAAAGTTAAGGTGCAAGATGAGTATCCTTTTGCACTAATGACGAATCAAAAAGCACAAACTTGCACTGTACGTTTTGAAATTGAACTGCTGCGAAAAACTCCTACTGCGTCGGTGGAAACTCCTGTGACTTCAACCTAAAACTTTAATAAAAGCGTTACGGTCGCTCATTTTGTAATGTGCCCGGCTTCTTCGTCAGGACGAACGAATTCTGGGCTTGAACTACCTCAGTTTTTGTTCTATTGAGCAGTATTCGTATTGTCACAGGATTTTTTACTCTTTACTGATTTCTGTTCCGACCCACCGGACATGTCCCCTTTGTCGCAGTGTTCATATCAAATGGCGCGCTGTATATCCTTCCTCCGGAATGCGCTTTGGTGCCATCGGGGGCCGTTTCTTGGAGTTGCACGTTTCTTCGATGTAGGCCTAATCGGCGGTGCACTGTGCGGAGGACATTTCTAGAACACACCCTTCGTTTTTTTTTTCTTTTGCCGGCCGCTCCTTTAGTCGTCGTCTCAGTCAACGGCTTTGTTGACTTCGAAAATGCGTTCTTCATTAAAAATCAGGATTTCGCGTGCTACGTTTTAGCCTTGTTAGAACCCACCGCTCGCAAGCCTCGGTCCACTTGCTTCGATAAACGTCAGTCTTGTGGAGGGCCTACTCTTCCTCACAGAGTTGAACAAGTCTGCGAGTAAGATTCAGACCAGTGCATTTTTCTTTAAAGCGCACACAATAGACTAAAGAGCATTCTTATTGAAGATTACTTCATTTATTGAGCTTCTGCTGATTCTGCTGCTTAGCCTAAGGACGCGGGTTCGATTCCCGGCCGTGGCGGCCGCTTTTATGACGGAGGCAAAAAGCAAAAACGCACGTGTGTTCGAGATTTCGGCGCACGTTAAAGATTCCCAGGTGGTCAAAATTTTCCCCGAGCCCTCCACTATGGCGCGCCTCGTCGCCTGTGTAGCGTGGGCGCGTTAAACCTGAAAAAAAATTGTGCAGAATTATAAAAAAAGCCCCAACCCGTTCTTACTACTTTGTAATAGGTAAATGTAAAAAGTAATGTATATCTTGATATAAAATGTGTGTATAGAAGTAATATTACATAAAAATGAGAAATCGAGTATAGTTGCACTTTCTTAACTTTTTCTTGAGGGATTTTTGTACATCTGTATTGTTTAGTGCGGAAGCCCTTTGGCGGCCGCCACTGGGGCTTCGCGGCAGGTATGGCGACGGCGTCGTAACGGAGTGAGTGAAGACAAAGAAAATGGCGGAGGAAAATGTGCAGAGAAGGTGCAGGGGAGGGCACTAAGCTGAGCATACACGGGGCACTCGTCGAACCTCCGGGCGAAATGGTCAGGGGGAGGGCGGCTCGTGCTCCTATGGGACCAACTTTCTCGCTGCCTCCACCTCACACTTTCCGCAGGGGCTACTAGTCGGAGCCGTGGCCGTAGGCAGGGGGGTGCAAAGGAGGCACTTTCCCGCTCCTCTACCCCTCCCCCCCCCCCCCCAAAAAAAAAAACAGCCCAGCACAGTTGCTCCACCCCCTCACCATCTGGCGCTTCCCCCTCAATGCAATAGGTTTGCCCCAGTAAGTCAAAATCCATGCCGACGCCCATGCTCGGAGCCCCATCCAAACCACGTGATGTTTGCACGGGACGTTCAAAGACGATTTCCAATACTTTCCAATGGTCGCCCGCAGCGCCGACGCGCCGCGATGAGCACAGTAGCGCGTGCCGCCGTACGTTCACTGATTACGCGTAACTTCCTGATAAGCAGCAGATGTGCGCTGTGGCTGCAGTTCGCGCTGCGCCAAAATTTCGCATTAGGAAGTGTAGTAATATCATCAGTGCACTTTCTGGTGTTCTCGTCTATTTTAACTTGGATAATGGCAAGGGTTCTCTGTTTGCCAGAGTTCTTTGTTTGCCAGGCGCGTGTTTTCGGTAGGAGTGAATTCTCTTTGCCTTTCGCGTTCGCCATGGCAGCGCAGGATGTGCGGCTTAGGTCCTTCACGTTCTATGCTCGTCTCCCGAAAAGGGTGACGAATGTCGAACTCACGAAGATCCTCGTTGAGCAGTTTTCGAAGAAGGAATTGGGTGGAGTCCAGGATTTTGGTGCGGGACGTTTTGAAATCTTTTTGAAAACCAAACCTGCAGTGAAGCGTTTAACGGGTATCCCTGAAGCCACTATTCGCGAGCAGGACATCCGCCTTGAGTATCGTGGTTCGCAGGCGAAGGCAGTGCGGGTGTTGCATTACCCTAATGACCAACCGCACGAGGCTTTGTGCCGCGTCCTCGGGGTCTATGGGCTGGTGCACAGCTGCTCAAAGGAGAGTGTGTCGGGATTCCCGGGCGTGTGGTCGGGCATTCGTAGGTGGCGCGCGATATGAATCGAGCAGTTCCAAACTTGGTTCCTGTGGGGAGGTTCACTGTCCAGTGCGAGTACGAGGGTGTCGTGCGTCTTTGCAACTGGTGTGGCCTTCCTGGTCACTATGCGGCTGCATGCACGACGCCCATGTGCAAGCGCTGGGAGCTGTTCGGCCACGAGCAGTGCGAAGGAGCCCTGCACCAAGTGTGGTGGCGACCATGCCGTTCTCGGAGTGCACCTTTCGCTCGTTTGTGATGGTGGCTCAGGAGCCGCCACGTCCCGCGGGGCAGGCCGGTGGTAAAGTAGGTTCTGGGGTGGAAAAGGGCTCGAACCCAAGCCACAGCTCAGGCAAAAGATGCCTAGACACTGTGAGTGATGGCGACAGCGCCGAAACCCCGAGAGAGGTACTTGAGTCACTGGTAGCCCCAAACGCTGAGAAATCGGTCTCTGGGGCCGCTGCGGTGACAGAGGAGCCAGCCGCAAAGACGGAGGCTGTGCCCGAGGAGATGCCCCTCATCGAGGTTGCACCCAAACCGGCCAGAACGAGGTAGAGGCCACCCCAGAAGGGGAAGGCGCGTAACCCCACGGCGGACACGAGTGTCAATGATGCATCAGACGATGAGCTCTCCCGAACCTCGCGAGAGGCCCCGGCAGAAAAATCGACCTGCTGTGTAGGAGCACGAGGTCCGGGGGGGGCGAGGACAGCAGCAGCTCAGACGGTGAGATGACTACTGATTCTTCCTCTTCAGACTAGCAAGGAATCTATGCAGGAAGCCTTGCAGAACCCTGTGAGTCCTGATACAAGTTCTCAGAAGAATGTAGAGATTAGTCTAAAAAGACACTAGACAACGAGCACCTCCAAACCAACATGGATTTTAAGCCCCCTTCAGTCTTCCTTCCACTCGTTGCCCTGTTGGCATTTCTGGCTTCTCTATCAGCTTCTTTTTCCACCTCTCATGGCCTTTTCCCTAACAATAGCTACTTTCAACTGCCGTGGCTTCACGAAACCTTCCAAGCAGGCAGAGGTGGCAGAACTAGTTAAATCAAAACATGTCGACATCCTTCTGCTTCAGGAAACCTATATCTACTCTGCAGCGCAAATTCGCCATTTTGACAGCTTTTTTTTAGAACAAGATCTCTGGAGTTTTGGCAGAACTGGCTCCTGTGGTGTGGCGATTGTTATCATGCCACATTTTGAGGGCCCCGTTCTTCGCCCCTCCCGAGACTCGGAAGGCCGCACGCTTTGGATCGATCTTGACTGTGGTATCCGGGTAGTCAACATATATGCTCCCATAAAGCCCCGATCCAAACAGGCCGAATTCTTCCAGACTTTGGATGACATTATAATAATGCCTTTATTTTCCATCAACAATGATGTAGGAAGAGAGGGAAAAAAGCTAATCTGGTTAGCTTGACGGCGCTCTCTCCTCCTCGAATAATACATAGATATTTCAAGAGGCACTCAGCACAGCACAAAGCGCAAAAAAAGGAAGTAACAAAAAAAAGCAATGGCGCTGTATTTACAGGCGTTCCGAAAAAAAAGAAACAGAAAAGAAAAGGAAAATGGAAATCGGCCGCAAAATTCACAAACGCTTTCTTTAACACTGGAAGAACTAGCAGGCTAGTAAAACAGCAAAGCAAAATATAAAAAGAAACAAACAACAAAAAACACCTTCAGAAAAAAACTCCATTTCACACCGCAACGTAGGGCTGACACGAACAGTTCAAAACTAGAACTAAACATAAACAAGAAAACACTTTTTGCTTGGCAACGCAGCGTTGATAGTAGACCAGCGCACGGTTCAGAAATATACAAACAACATTTGCAACATTAAAAACGCTTTTTACACAGAAAACCACTTTTGACAGTGAGATAGCGAAAAGGAACAAACCATCGATTGCACTCAATACAACAAAAACAGAAATAGAGAACAGCCACGATTAGCTTTCGTTACGGCTGCAAATAAACACTCGTAAATCCCTTTTCTTCACAGTATTCAAATTTATATTTGAATTTATGCAAAAGTTTAACATCTCCGGAATTTTATGTCTCAACATTTCTTGTCCGTAGTTTGTTCTAAACGAGGGAATGTTCCAAACACCACGGCTGCGTGTTGCGTGTATCGCGGGTCGTTTCTGTAAAGCGGCTAAACTGTGAAAGAAATTACTGGGCTTTTTATTGCCATTTTATAGCTCATGCACATACGGTAGGCATAAATATTATAGACAGTCATTATTTCGTATTTTCGAAATAACAAATGCGAAGGATAATCATACGAGACGTTTGCTACGTTTCTTAGCATTTTTTTCTGTAAGACATGTAATTTGTGTAGATTGACAGCCCCCGTATGTCCCCAAATTAAGCAGCAGTAATTTAGGTGCGAAGCAAACAGGGAGTTATAAATAAGAAGCTTCACTCGAGTAGGGAGGATCTGTTTGTTAACGAAAGTAAGGCCAGTAATGCGAGATAACTTCGATGCGACATACTCTACGTGCTCGTTCCATTTCATGCTCTCTGAGAAAATTACACCCAGTGTTTTAAATGATCTGACTATTTCTATGTTCGCGCCACATAGCTCAAAATTCATAACGCGGTTAAGTTGCGTATTCTTAGTGCGAAACACAATAGCTTTAGTTTTATTAGTATTTATTTTCAGTCCATTGAAATCTGCCCATTTTCCTAGTTCTACAAGACTTTTATTTGCTTTCAATTCTAGTTCATTTGCCGATGAAGCGGAAAATAGCAAAGTGGTGTCATCTGCATAAATGACAAATTTCGCTTGGTTATCAATCTGTGGGATATCGTTAACAAAAATATTAAATAAAAATGGGCCTAATATGCTGCCTTGTGGCACACCTGATAGGATAGGTTTCACGGCGGACGTGTGCTCATTTATCTGAACGAACTGCATTCGGCTGCTTAAATAGGATTTTAGAAGCATCAAAGGCGTTCCCCGGAAGCCGTAGTATTCTAGCTTTTTCAGTAAGAGTGAGTGATCCAGATAGTCGAAAGCTTTGGTAAAATCCACGTATATACCAACAGCCAACTTTCTTTCTTCAAAAGCGTTCAAAATAAATTCTTTTTGCTCTAAGAGTGCAAGCTCTGTTGAGCGGTGCTTCCTGAAACCGAATTGAGCGTCGGTCAGCAACTTCAGCTTATCGCAGAAGTGAGACATTCTAGATAAAATTACCTTTTCCAGTCCTTTTGAAAATACAGGCAGTATTGACACTGGCCTGTAGTTTCCGATATCATTTTGTCGCCTTATTGAACAAAACACTCACCCTGGCGAGTTGCATATGTTGCGGGAAAACACCTTGGGATAGGCAAAGGTTAAATATATGTGTTAGGATCGGTAGTATAAGATCTAACACAAACTTTACGGGTTTTACTTTAATTCCATAGGCATCGCAGCTTCCGCTGTTGTTCAATTCTAGAAAAACTGATTTCACCTCGTTATCGGCTACCGGGCGCAAAAAAAATGTCTCATCACTCCTGAATTTAAAAGTATTCAGTGCATTGCTACTAATACCTCCTTTTAATAAATTTAACAAAATATTCATTGAAAGCGTTGGCCAGACAACCACCTGACAGCTCGTTTCCATCTTTATTAATCTTTGTTGCCGAATTGAAATTTGGAATTGATTGATTGTAGGGTTTAACGCGCCGACGCAACGAAGGCGATGAGGCGCGCCGTAGTGGAGGGCTCCGGATTAATTTTGACCACCTGGGGATCTTTAACGTGCGCCGAAATCTCGTACACACGGGCGTTTTTGCTTTTCGCCTCCATCAGAAAAGCGGCCGCCGCGGCCGGGAATCGAACCCGCGACCTCGTGCTCAGCAGCGCAACGCCTTAGCCACTGAGCAACCGCGGCGGGTTGAAATTGGAGCACGGTTTAAAAAACTGCGTTCAGTTTATTCCATGTAAAATCCGCCCTTTTTGAAGTAGCGTTTCAGTATTCGCAAAAGTAATTTTTCTTGCGGTTTTCAGTTCTTTCGTGACTTTGTTACGAGAGACTTGTACATCTTAAACTCTTTGGGATCGCGAGATTTAATAAACTTTTTATACAGTTTTCTTTCGTTTTAATTTTATTAAGAAGCTCAGGGATGATCCAGGGTTTGCGGATCTTACCAGATTGCGGAATGGTTTTGAATGGAAAACACTCCTTGTACAGAGCTAAAAAAGTATCAAAGAAGGAATTGTAGGCGCGTTCCGCGTCCCCTATATTAACACATGTCGCCAATCACAAGTACGCACCTTATCTCGAAAAGCGCACAGATTAGTATCCGTTACTGCTTGATACAATATTGGTGGCACAGTCTGTTTCTTTTTTAAACTGGCTTTATAAAGGCATAAGTAGATGCCATTGTGATCACTTATGTCACTGATAATTACACCCGACTTTAGTTTTGTTGAATTCACATTTGATGATGATGATGATGGTTTGATGTTTATGGCGCAAGGCCACTGGGGCAAAGAGCGCCAAAACAATAGTCGTATATGAGAGGTGATACCTTAAACACTAAGTAAAATCAGCAAAAACAAAGTAAAATCACAAAACGACAATGAGCATGGCTGGTGTATAGGGCCAGATTTCATGATGCGTGATAGGAAATGCGGTTTAAAAACTTGACTTCTGACAAATACTCAAACACACGTTTAAACAGAAACAATGGCTTCGTCACCTAGAAAAAACGATGGATGTAGGGGAATATGTTGTCTGTAGAGTTCTCTGAAGTGTTTGTGTCGTGTTGTGTGAAGTGCCTTGCATGTGATTAGTATGTGAACTACGGATAGGGCCTCTCCGCACCTGCTGCACTGGGGTCTAGAAGATCCCGTCAGCAGATACGAGTGCGTCGCATGGGTGTGCCCTATCCGCAGCCTACCCAAGGCGACTTCCGTGTGTCTATTGTGTGAGTCAGATGTGTACCGTCCCAAGTGTGGCTTTATTACATGTAGTTTGTTGTCTGTCTGTTCATCCCAGTGTGTTTGCCATTTCCTACGAAGGTATTGTCGAATTTGTGGCTTAAGGTCACTCTGTGGTAGTATGGTTATATCTACTGTGTCCTGAGTGCAGCAACTGCGGCCTTCTGATACGCAACCTCATTGCCAGCAATTCCAGCATGGCCTGGAACCCAGCACAACACCAGAACAAGTTTTTGGGCATATATAGACATGATAGTGTTGAAAACCATTCGGACAATTCTGTTTTTGCATGGCTTGTATGATGCCAATGCGCGCACAACGCTCAAGGAATCTGTATATATGATGGACTTCGAGATTTTGTGTTCAAGAATGTGTTGTGCAATTAGTAAGATGCCATATGCTTCAGCTGAGTAAAGTTGTGGTGTGTGCTCATGGATCTGCATGCATCAAAGTTTGGTCCATGAGCAGCGCAAGACACTATGGTTGCAGTTTTTGATGCGTCACTATAAAACTCTGCACATTGATACTTGTACTGCAGGGAGAAGAAGTGCTGCAAAATTGCAGTTTGTGGTACCCTGGTTTTATCAATATTCATGAAAGACAAGTCACAACACACAGGTTGAAGCTGCCAGGGTGGAAAAACATCAGTAAAAGAAGATGTGTAAATGTCTGAAAAGGAGATGTGGAAATCCGAAGCTTCCTGTCCCACTCTAAGTGAGAATGGCAAAGGAACGGACGGGCGATTTACAAACACTAGTGATGTGGATGCATCATTAAAAACAGGTTTAAAAAAGGATGGTTATTCATCGATGAAATTTTGAAAGCATAGAGCAAGTCCATGTACGTTCGTTGGTCCTCAAGGCACCATTTGTTACATTCAACGTATAGACTCTTTGCCGGGCTAGTGCGGAACGCACCCGACGCAAGGCGGAGGCCCAAGTGGAGTACTGGGTCAAGCATTTTTAGTGCGGTTTTTGATGCCGACCCATACACGACGCTGCCGTAGTCTAACCGGGACCCGACTAAGGCGGTAAAGACCCGGAGAAGTAGTTCCTTGTCTGCACCATAGGATTGGTGGGAGAGCACCTTGAGAATTCACATTTGTAACGAACAAGTCAAGTAAGGTAGCGGTTGTGCCGGTTTCACGCGTAGGAGCCACAATTACGTTTCTGCATCCAAGCGACTGTATAAGTTGTTCGTACTCATTTTTTATTGGAGTATCAGCAAGCATATTGATATTCAAATCACCCCCTAAAACAACATCACATTCATTTAGTTGCATAGGCTAGCAAGGATTCGACAAAAATGTAAAAATTACGCAGGTTGCCATCAGGAACCCGATACACGACGGAAATGATAATGTGATTTGATACTAGGGTTAGGACTTCATAGTCTTGATTCTGACAACAGTATTGCGATAGTATTTCGCACGAGATATGTTTCCGCACCATCAATGATACACCTCCCCCGCGGCCACTAGATCTATTCTGTATGAAATTGTCGTGCGTTGGCAAACTAACACATTGGTACTGTCAACGTACCAAGTTTCAGTTAACAAGATTATATCAAATACTACTTGAAATTCACTGAAGAGCACTTCACGTTCTGCGGTTTTATTTTTAGCCGATCGGGTGTTCAAGTGAAAGAAAGTTAATGAATGTGCTAGTTCCTTCCGACAAGCATTTTGAAAATTCTTGGCAGTATGCATTCACTGTCCATTTTACTGGAAATCACTGCCAAAGACGCATGCGCGAAGTCTTAGGCTGGCGAATCTAGATCCCGTTCATTGCGTACAATGAAAGCATTATCACCGTCACCACGTTTCACAACTATTTTGTTGTTCCTGTGCCAGGCATATCGGTAGCCGTTGTTCTGAGCCAGGCCTTTGCCCTTGCAAGCAAATGCCGGCTTCTCTTGGTCAAGTTTTCTAAAATGAAGAAATTGAATTTTGGTCGATTCAGTTCAGTCTTTTTTTTTCAGAAATGAGTCCTTCACAGCGTGATTTGAAAATCGAACGATAATGCCTGGAATCTTATCTCTACTTGCCGGTAGCCTGTGCACAGATACAACGTCACTAGAAGCAAGATTAGGAACGTTGATTTTTGTAGCGACTTCATTCACTTTTGCCAACAAGTCCTCATCCTCGCCAACAGGAATTCCATGAAATTCCAAGTTTAACTTTCTACTTTGCCATTCCAGGTCATCAATGTCTTGCGCAATCTGTTCAGCCTCACATGCGTGCTCTCGCATTTCAATTCCTGACACCCTCTTTTTGAGTGCAGCTATTTCTTTATCCTGATTGCTCAGCTGTTCAAGAACTTGGTCGTGCTTGCTGACATCACTTAAACCGACCTGCTCGATTTTTTACTGTAGATTCGAGCGTCATAAGGCCGTCCAGCTTCGAGTGCAAGGTCGCAAATGAGGCAGCAAAATAAATGGGCTCTTCGTTTTCCCTACCGTTAGAGTTCACGCGCTTGCAAGAAGGGCAGCGCCATGCTTTGTGCCACGACTCTGATTGTGGATCTAAACGTTTTTTCGGAAACGCCAGAGCAGCTGCCGAAGTGGTACCTATCGCAAAAACCCCGCACCTCAAGCCCTTATCTTTGGCGCACACTTCACTACAGCACGGGCAATCGTCCCCCTCTTCGGACGACATGGTTGCAGTAATTATACAAAAACAAAAAAAAAACGATCAATGTGCACATGAACAACAGAACAGGTGCCACAGTAATGGCAGCATCAGCAGCAGCGGCTAGTATATTGCAAAGCGTCCAAACAAGTCTTCAAAAACTAACTGACCCGCCGCGGTGGCTCAGTGGCTAGGCGTTGCGCTTGCAGTGCAGTCCAAACAAGTCTTCAAAAACTAACGGGTTCTGATTCCGGCCGCGGCGGCCGCTTTTCTGCTGGAGGCGAAAAGCAAAAGGCGTTGCGCTGCTGACGATCGAGGTCGCGGGTTCGATTCCCGGCCGCGGCGGCCGCTTTTCGTTAAGATGGGGCGAAAAGCAAAAACGCCCGTGTTGGAAAATTTCGCGCACGTTAAAATCCCCAGGTGGTCAAAATTCCGGAGCCCCACCACGGCGCGCCTCATCGCCTGCGTTGCGTCGGCCGTTAAACCCTACAATCAATCAACGGCGCGCCTCATCGCCTGTGTGCGTCGGCGCGTTAAACCCTACAATCAATCACAAACTAACCTGCAGTACAGTAGTGTCGTTGATTACGTCACGCCGATGTGCTGCCGCTGCTGCCTACTGCATCGACGAGGACGATGTTGGCTTTTTGTAGTGGTTTCACAGGAATAGGTTCCGCTACAGTCGATGTGCGGCTGTTGCTGTTGACCAAGTATGCGCAGAAGAACGTTTGCGCAGAAGAGTCCGATGATCTTTCGAAGAAATTCAGCGTGCCTCCATCCTGGAAGTATGGGCGGCTGGATCCATGCCTGCCTACAACCAGTGCAGTGTCGTTGATTAGGTCACGCCGATGTGCTGCCGCTGCTGCCTACTGCTAGGTCCTTCCGGCGTGGTGTCGCGGGGGCACTTCAATGTTGTTTTGAACGCGACCTATCGCCTCCTCCAATCGCGAGAAAACCAGTCGCTAAGGATTACGATGGTACAAAGGCACTCCGAGCTTTAGTGGATGAACTGGACTTGGTCGACGCCTGGCGTGCGCTGCGCCCTGGACAAGCGGGGATGACTTGGACTAGCCGGGGTTCGCAAAGCCGGCTCGACCGATTCTATGTGTCTCCATCGTTGGCAGCCAGAATGCACTCCACCTGGATCACGCCGTCGGCCCTCAGCGACCACCACCTCACTCTCTTGCGCTTTGCGCACCCGGAATGGACACCGCGCGAACGAGGGACTTGGCGCCTCAGCGCGCGGCTCCGCCACGATCCAGAAATTGTCACCAATCTGGAATGCTCATCGACAACTTCCTGAACACGGAGATCGAGCCCACAGTTTGGGATGAGCTTAAAGACAGAGTGAGGGAGTGTCTCCAAACGTGAGCAGAAAACGAGCTCGTGAGGAGCGCACCCAAATAACCCTTGTTTCCGATGCCATCCTACTACTTTCGTCCCCCTCTCCCGCGGTTCTGGTGTCGCAGCAGCCCTGACGGAATTTGCAAAGAATATCGGCGCCTACTGCGGCACCGTTGGGATGCAATTAGGGCCTGGGAAAGAGCGGAGCGCTGGGAGTCGGAGGCATGGTGTGCACGTAATATACTTCGTCGCCGCCTCACCCGTTGTGCTCCTGCTCTTTCACTAGTAATCAACTCCCAAACTGGACAGGTAGCTAGCACTCCAGATGCAGCTCGCCTCTTCTACAGCGAACTATAAGAGCAACAGGCGACAACCCCAGAGCTCTTCCGTCTAGTTGGGCCTCAGGAACAGTCGACGTAACTGATTGCCCCTAACGGAGGGAGAGCTCTTCGACGCATTGAAAAAATCCAAGCTGTCGAGATGTCCAGGCTCAGATGGGCTCACCCCTGCTTTTACCTTAAATTCTGTGCGAGGCTGGGCAAGCCATTCACCTGGTGGCTAACAAAATGATGAGCAGCGGCTGCCTCACTGTCTCTCAACGGAGGGGCTTATCACTCCACTTGTAAGGACGAGGCGAGAGCTCTGACCTGCGGGCATGGCGGCCAATTACGCTGCTCAACTACGACTACAAAATGATTGCGAAATGCCTAGCCACGAGACTCACTGATGCGCTAGACGTAATCCTAGGTTCATACCAGGCTTCTTGCGTGCCGGCCGTTCAGCACAAACTGCATGGCTTCGGCATTCGAGATCTCCTGGAATGGGCCGAGTCGAGAAACCTACAGGGCCTCCTTTGCTCATTCGACCAAAAAAAAGCCTTTGATTTCGTCAGTCATAGCTACATATTCAGCACCCTCCAGCAGGCTAGCAGAGGGACAACGTGCAAAAGATGGTGCGTGCGCTATACAGTGGGCCCACTTCTGCGGTCACCATTCGGGGTCGCGTGTCCGAGAGTTTTCTGTGGATCCTGGAGTTGGGCAGGGCTGCCCTCTGAGCCCTGTCCTCTACGTCCTAGCCATTGAACCCCTGTTGCAGCGGCACGCGAGCCATCCCCAAGTAGGTACATTCCCGCTCCCACCAGATGCTCCCCCGGCCGCCATTTTAGATGCGACGCTGAGAGGAGCATCTCTTGCCGGCGGCCCCTTCGGCGTGCGTCGGCGTCCGCGTCCGCACAGCTGCGTCTCTCCTCCGCTCACCCCCTCTCCTCTCCGATAGCGAACACTCTCTCGCGAGGGGCATGGATTGGATTAGATTGGATTGGCTTGGCTTGGCTTGGATTGGATTGGATTTCGATTGGATTGGAGATTAAAGTGGATTGTGTTGGTTGTGTTGCGTCACAGCCACGGCAGACGCACTGGCGCCGGCATGTGCCCAGGTGAGAGCGAACACTCTCTCTCAACATCTGCGGGTGTGCGGTCCAGCGCGCTCTCACTCCGCCGGTGGGCGGCGCTGCGCGCGGTTGCTGCGATGTGCAGTACTCTCTCTCTCCGCGGTCTCCTCTCCTTCGGCGCGCTGCGCATATAAACGTGTGCCGCTCTCCGGCGGCCTTTCGGTCGACGGTTGCTCTCCGTATGCGCTTGAACCCCCCTCAGCGTCGCATCACACCGGGTTCCCGCGAGGGAGGTGGGTGCGTAATTTTTGCCTGCGCAGATGATTTGACTCTGTATTGCCTAATGAGCGCTCACTCAAGAAGACAATGTACATCATTCAACTGTATGGGCAGGCGAGCGGAGGTAGGCTGAATGCTGCCAAGAGCTCTATTATGTACTTGCGCCACCCTCCATCGAGTCCGCAACATGGCCTTCCAATCGCATCTGAAGTCAAAGTGCTGGGTTATCGGTTTGGTCTCAACGGCCCTCTCCCAGCAATTGGACCGCTGCACTGACAAAGCTATAGTCGAGGGTGTGGAGACTACCGGCAGCTAATTGCCCTGTCACCACCCGAGCCACGATCGCTCGGACCCTCTTACTATCAGTACTCGGCTACGTCGCCAGCATTATGCCTATCCCAGCACCAACCAAGCAGGCGGCGGCGGAATGGTTGTGGTTCTGCTTTTGTATGGGATGGTAAACCGGACAAAGTCGAACGTGATGGTGTCGGCCACCGAAAATTGTCAAAGAAGACAGAGGCCAAATCAAGCTACCCTTTAAAGCATCTTCCCCATAAAGACCCTAACCCCGCCCCCCCCCCCCTCGGCCTTCTCGGGTCGCCCGAAGGCTCTCGATTTGGGCTACGCACCTCCGAGCGAGATACGGATTGCTGGATTAAAGATGAACCAAGCGAATAACGCCGCTACCTATGTTCAGGTAAAAAAAAAGGACCGCTGCTCTAAACCGAAAACCCCCCCACACCACCCGGGGACCCTTACCTGAGCAGCGAGTGGTAGTTGGATGATAATGGATGGATGAGTTTGTAAGCTCTGGGGCAAGAGTCTCTGTCAACACCTCACTCATCTGACAACGGTAAGAAATGTTGGTTGTTCGCAGCTTTCACCGTATTTACGGCCGTGTTCGCTCGTACCGTGGGCCGCAAAAGTTATTCCAACCTGCTTCGACGCTGAGAGGGCCGTTTTCAGAGAACCCCGCTTTTTCATGACCACGGCAGCGAAGGGCCGTACAGGAAGAAGAATTCTCCGAAATTATACATATTTCGGTCAACGTTCATTGCAAGCTTTGCCGATGCACAGTATCCAAAGTTGCAACCTGAATTTGAGCGTTAATCAGTAGCTGCCTTTAATTGTACTTTTCCCGTATTGTTGGTAATGTACTAATGTATTAAAAAACACTTTCATATAACCGGCCGATCAACCTCATCATCGTTATCTAATCTGTGTTGTAGATGTAACTAGGTAAACCATGAGTATATGAATTTCGCCTCATAAGTCATATTGAAACCAGCAGAATAGGATTTAATGGTTGTTCGAATTATACCTTTATAGGATAACACTTTTCATTAGCGGCTGGAGACTTGAAGCCTTATGTCACTAGGTAGTTAGCTAAGGAAGCTTGTATGGATGCAGGCTTGTACATTCTGCGCCAAACGCTTTCCTAATGCCGGATAAATGTTGCCTAATTGTCACATGTCTAAAGGTTTACAGTTATATATTGCTCTGTAGCCAGCCACAGAAGCTTTTATGGCTGCCTCTCTTTAGCTTTAGGGCAAATTCACTCCAATAGCTGGCAGAAGACAGCTGAATGGTTTCCAATTATGTAGATACTTAGAGCTAAACAACGGCCAATAGCCAGCCAAATGAGCTTTTATGGCTTTCTCTCTTTAGCTTTAGGAAATCTTTTCAATAGCTGGCAAAAAACAGCTCAATGGTTTTGAGTCTGCAGGGTTAGAGCTAAACAACGGCCCATAGCCAGCTAAATAGGTTTTCATGGCTTTCACTTTTTAGCTTTAGACGAATTCTTTTCAATATCTGGCAAAAGACAGCTGAATGGTTTTAAGTCTGTGATACTTAGAGCGAAACAACGGCTTATAGCCAGCCAAAGGAGCTTTTATGGCTTCTCTCTTTAGCTTTAGGATGAACTATTTTCAATAGCTGTCAAAAGACAGCTGAATGGTTTTCAGTCTGTAGCGTTAGAGCTAAACAACGGCCGATAGCCAGCCAAGACCTTTTGTGGCTGTCTCTCTTAGCTTTAGGACAAATTTTTTGCAATAGCTGGCAAAGACAGATGAATGGTTTTAAAGTATGTAGACTTAAAGCTGAACAATGGTCTATAGCCAGCCAAAAGAGCTTTGTCGCGGCTGGCCTATAAAACTAAAGCCATACATATTTCTTTAGCTGGCTGCAGTAACCTGATAGCTGTGACTCTATAGACTAAACACATGGGATGTTCTATAATCGTCTAAAGAGAATTGTATGGTTTACAGTTCTTTAGTGCAAGATCAAAATTCAATAGCTGGCTATAGCCTTAATTTATGCCCTTTTAAGGGTGACCATAGGGACCCATAGGCGGCCATAGCTCACCATACATTTTTCAATGACGCCCATAAGGCATTTTTGTATAGGCAAACAGCGCACTAAAATAGACAAGCAATGAGTGCAATACATATACACATACATGTGTGCAAACATGCATTCAGTACTACCAACAGTGAAGGTTAGGTCATTTGTACTTCGTACTGCGAGAAAGTGGTGCTCAAATTCCGGGCTAGGAGAACTCGTCAAAAGGGAACTCATCGCAGCCTACTCGTCCTAGGTGAATTCGTCACATAGGGCAAGTCGTCATAGGCCATCTCGCACTAGGGAAACTCGTAACCTAGGGCAACTGGACACTTGCCCATCTCGTCACAATTTACGTTTTTCGTCTATCATGTTCAAATGAAAGAGTATAGAAGCTTGTATAATTCTCATCTTATGCGTAAACATTCTTACACTCCTCCTTCAATTCACCATCCTTAATGTTTCCTTTGTCGCCTTCGAGGAACGCGCCAGCCAGACAGCGTATCTTATTTTTTTTTCTGCAGCTAATTACGTGAGTCTTTACGTTAGATTTAGTTTGCCCGTTCTGTTTTTTCCTGATGCATTTTTTTTATTTTGGTAATTGAGTGATGGCGTTGTATTGGGATTTGTGATTTCGTTCTGTGTTTTCGCTTTTTTAGTATTTTGATGTTTGTTTTCATGCCTGCTGACAAAAGATGATTGTTAAGGTAGGTACTTTCCTTTTTTAGTCTTCGTATCACCTATATATGGGAGCGAAAGTCAAGGCTGGACTTAAAAGTTGACCCCCCCCCCATACACACTCACACAAAAAGTGTGACGAATATTTTTTGACGGAGAAGAAAGCAAAATAAGAAACCGGAAGTTGGGCTGAAACCGAAAAGCCAATTTCAACCACCACCCACAAAATGCAAACAAGAATCCCCGAGGCTACATCTTTTTTTGTAAGTTGTTTTTTTTTTAATTGCGGCCGATGTATTCCAATTGAGTTCACCATTTTGGGCCGTAATGGTCACTGCTCCACGAGCGAGTTCACAGAACGCGCGCAGACTGACACGGACGCGCTAGCGAGTTCTCGTTGGCGTGCTGTTGCCACAAGCACCGACTACTTGCGGGCAGTGGGCACAGGCCAGAATCGCAGACTCTTGGCCTGGTGCGAACCCGCTTTTTACGATACAGGCATGAGTGAAGCAAGCTCCGAATATGCGGGAAAAGCGCATGGCATTTTCAGCGCCTACGGTGACGCGGAGGGCGTTCATCCACTGCGTAGGCCTCCGCTAGTGATTCTAAGATTCCAAGCCGTCCTAGGAGGCTTTTCTTATGCATTTTTACAGCCAACAACATGGCAGAGAAGCGCGGTACGACGATTACTGAGATATCGAGAATGCCCATCGAATGGTACCGTCGGATGTCAAGCATGTTGTTTTACAGAACCGAAAACGAAACTTGTTTGAATGCTAACCCATGGACATCGTCCAATCAAGGTGCATCTCCTCCTGTCGTCACAGCCTTTAGTTGGGGCGGCCGCCACAGACCGCGCATGGTAGTTTTTCTTCTTTCCCGCTTTTAAAATAATTACCGACCTATCGATTGGGTAAACGATGCAAAGTGTGGTAATTTGAGCCAGTCGACGTAGTACAAGCAAGCCGTGAGCTTGCAAATACACTTCAGTGTCCCTTAACTTCAGACCCAAACGTGCCGCAGTCGCGCGCAGCGAGAGAGGGGCTTCCCCAACAGACCGCAACCGGCTTGGTTTTCTCGGGTCGGCTCGGTATTGGGAACTTTAGGCTTCGCATGGCGGTGGATATTGGACCGCCGCTATCTCTACAAACTGCGAATTACAATATACATAGCACAATTTTTTACCACTCTAACATCCACTCTCTGGCATGTGGAAGTTCTTTTCGGTGACTTGTGTTTTGTTTTCCAAGAGGCGTGGCATCCGGCCGGATCCAGACATTCAACTCAATGGTGTCTCGATTCCTGTCAAAAACGAAACACAAGTTTTTAGGTATAATCTTGACGAAAAGCTCACATTCATCCCACACATAAAACAACTAAAACATAAATGCTTAAAAACAATGAATGTCGTGGAAGGTCCTCTCGCACATCACTCTTTTGGTGCTGACAAACAACTTCTTTTACGTGTTTTTACCAGCTTGATAGGTTCACGATTGGACTATGGCAGCGTTGTCTATGGGTCAGCCACTAAAAGATCCCTCAGAATGCTGGACCTTGTGCTTCATCTAGGGCTCCGCTTGGCGTGTGGTGCCTTCCGAACTAGTCCAGTTGAAAGCCTGTATGTAGAGTGCAACAAATGGAACCTACAACGTCACCGAACATACACAGACCTCCTTTATGCTTTTAAAATTTCATCCATGCCTCACCATCCTTTTAAATCAGTTTTTCATGATAGATCCATGAGTGAACTCCTTTTAAATCGACCATCCTTCTCTGCGCCCTTCTCTTACAGAGTTAGAGAGGAAGCGTCAGAGCTTGCTGTCTCCTTTTTAGACAACCATCCAAAGTTCTGTAACAGATTTCATAGCACCATGGCATCTCCGCCCTGTATCATGCGACACATCTTTCACACATGTAGATAAAAACTGAGCTCCCACATGTGCAATTCTGCAGCATTTCTTCTATTTTGCAGCAGAAGTATGAGTTGTTCTGAATTTTATACGGACGCGTCTAGAACTGCCACCTCTGTGTCCTGCGCGGCGCATGGGCCCGGCCTTAATGTCACTAGAACTCTGAATAGTCATACTAGTATCTTTACGGCAGAGGCTTACGGTGTATTTCTTGATGTCAATCATATACTATCAAAGTCAGCCACATCCCACAATCCATTATCTATACAGATTCCTCTCAGTGTTGTGCGGGCACTGTCGTCAAAATGCCTTCGAAAAACCACGTTGTCAATCTGATCGTCAATGGTATTATGTCTGTGTATGTCCGCAAATTTGAACTGGTTCTTTGCTGGGTCCCTGGTCACTGTGGTATAGCCGGGAACGAAACAGCGGATCGAATGGCGCTGCTGCTGCTGCACTCTTGAATACTGTAGACATAACCACTTTATCCTACACCGACGTGAAACCACACATCAGACAACAACTTCGCAAAACATGGCAAACACACTGGAGTGAACAAACAGACAACAAGTTACACGTAATAAAACCACACTTGGGACCACACACCACCGACACACGTAATAGATACACTGAAGTCGCCTTGGCTAGATTACGGATAGGGCACAATCATGCAACGCACTCGCACCTTCTCACTGGGTCCGCAAGACCTCTGTGCAGCAGGTGCGGAGAGGCCCTATCTGTGATCCACACCCTTATACAATGTAAGGACCTTGACACAACATGACACAAATACTTCCCACAACTACACACGCGACATATTCCACCACACCCGTCATACTTCTAAGGAGACGAAGCCGTGTTTTCAATCAAACGCGTTTTTGAGTTTCTCACCGACGTAAAATTTTTACACCTCATTTCTTATCATGCATGTTGACAACCTGCCTTCACAGCAGTCATCTCCATTTACGTTGTGTTTTACATTGTTTATTTTTACTGAAATGTTCTACTTTTACTTCCATGTAACTTTCATGTAATCACTATTGTTTGGCGCTCTTTGCCCTTAGCCGGCCTTGCGCCATTAAACTCCAAACATTATCAAGTTCTTTTCGGTGATAGATTGATTTCGATGAGCGGCGAGAGCTGTTGCTGCCATGGTCTGGGCCGGTTCGAGCCGCTTCCGAGCGGGCAGGCGCGCCAGCGTGTTTGCAAGCACGGCCGACACGCGCGCCGATTGTTTCCGAGTGCTGGAAACGCTTCATGATTTCCTTCTTTATTCATTTTTTTTGCGAACGACGCGCGGAATTTACGTATTTAGTACGGCTTCTTGTAGTAGTTCATCGGGTAGACCGGAAAACGAGACGCTGCTTACGGGCAGTCGCGCAGACTGCGAGAGCGGCGTAAAAGAACGCAAGCGCTTCTTTGGGGATAGCTTTGGGGCACCCGCTATTTGAGAGCCTTCGTGTCCTCCGAACCCCAGGTGATTTTTTTTTCACTCCGCTGATGCGCCGCCACCTGCGTCCGAACTGACTTGTGCGAGTTTGAACTCTGCGGCTCCGACAACTGCGGTTAGCGTGGCCGAACTGAGATGGCAAAGCTCAGTTTGCGTTAACCATGGTTAGCGGGGTAACTGCTGTTCCGCCTGTCAGGTAAACGTAACGGTTAAACGTAACGGCTACTTCCACCGTGTAACTACTGTATAACGCAGCAAACTGAGGTTTTGTCTAACCGCGGTTTGCTTAACTAGGCTATAATCATTGCTTAAATAGATCACCGCGCGTTGTATGGGGGCGCACGCGCTGTCATTTGATTGCAGCGAGCGAATAATTTTAGTTCTAGCAATACCAAATTCACGGATAGGGGGCAACCGTACGAAGTGCCTGAAACCCCACTAGCACCTACGGACGTGCTAATCTGGTAAGCGGTTGCTGTTTCTGCGACAGCAAAAAGGGCACAGTTGAAAATTTTGGTCAGTTAGGCGCCTTGATTTCGTAATAACGCAATTTTTCGAAGGATGTGCACGCAAAGCTTTTTCTTGCTTCACCGCACAACAAACGCGCGCACACTGGAGTGCCAGCACCGCTTGGGTCCAGCGTACCTCCCGCCAGCGAGACGTCAATTGCAGCATAAAAACCGCAGTTCACAAGTGTGGTTGGAGCGCCTGCATCACATTTCAGCGCATTTACGCCACTCCGGCGCGCGTGATGCTGCTTGACAGCGCGGCTGAAGCGCTGCTAGGCAGGGAAAGCGGCTTTCAGCGGCGCCCGCAGCGCAAACCATCGCTTCTGTGGATTTTAGCACAAAATGGCTGAAATACGCTGCCTTTTCAGATAGGGTCGTCTTGAAGTTTGCCAGTTTTACTATTAAAGGGTGTTTTTTTTTTTGTTGCAGAAAATTTTCCAAGGCGGTGTGCACGTTCTATATCGCTGGCACTTAGGGTTACGTCAAGAGTATTTTGCACAGGTATAGAATTTTGTTCTCTGAATCGCTCCAAGGTTCTTAATCGGATTCATCAATGCCAAAGAAAAAAAGGTCGTCTCGGTCCATACGGTTGTTAGTGTCAATGTTCACGGCTTTTAGGGTAGTGATGTCATGCTCTAGTCGGTCGTAGTGTTTACAGCGGTCGAGGTACTTTGGTTTCGTTGACATGAATCTAATGTGTTGGAGAGGCTCAGAACCTCAGCTATAATGTTTTCTTTGGCAGTCTGTGTTGGTTTAATTGTTCAAGATATACGCGAATTGCGACTTGAACACACTCTATCGTTTCATAGCGTCAAGGATAGGTAAACGTTCAGGCACTAGCGGAGGGTCCGGGGTTGAACCTCAACATCACCGGATAATAATAACAAAATTTCGCACAGCAAATGGAGGACAAACGCATTGCGATACAACGGCACCACACCGCGACACTTAAAGTCGTAGGGGCACGACAATCGCCCACTATACATCTGTCATCACTTATGAATTGTTTTGAGAAGGTGAGATAACGACCTGGAATTGTAGAAGCGCTGTGAACATCGTAGACCTGGGGGTGTTGTGCCCTGATCAACCTCATCATCATTATCCAATCTGTGTGTAGATGTAGCTGGGTAAATCATGAGTATATGAATTTCTCGTCATAAGTCATATTGAACCAGCGGAATAGGATTTAATGGTTGCTCGAATTATAGCTTTATAGGCTAACACTTTTATATTAGCGGCTGGAGACTTGGAGCCTTATCACTATGTAGTTAGCTAAGGAAGCTTTTATGGATGCAGCCCTGTAGATTCTATGCCAAACACTTCCCTAAATACGGCTACATGCTGCCTAATTGTGGCACGCCTAAGGGTTTACAGTAATATTGCTCTGTAGACAGCTGCAGAAGCTTTTATGGCTGCCTCTCTTAGGGAAATTCGCTCCAATAGCTGGCAAAAGACAGCTGAATGTTTCTAAGTAATGTAGGCTTAGAGCTAGACAACGGCTATAGCCAGCCAAAGGAGCTTTTACGGCTGTCTCTCCTTTAAATGTAGGACAAATGTTTTTTAATGGCTGGCAAAACAGCTGAATTCTTTAAAGTCTGTAGACCTAAAACAAAGCAATGGTCTATAGCCAGCGAAAAGCGCTTTGTCGCGGATGGTCTGTAGAACTAAAGCCATACACATTCTTTAGCTGGCTAAAGTAACCTGAATAGCTGTAACTCTAGTGACTAAAACACACTATAGTGTTCTATAATCATCTAAAGAAAATTGTATAGTTTACAGTTTTTCGGGCAGGGTGCATAAAGAATTCAATAGCTGCCTATAGCCCAATTTATGGCCTTTTATGGGTGACTACAAGGACCCATCGGCGGACATAGCTCACCATAAATTTGTTACATAGACGCCCATAAGCCATTATTGTATGGGACTTAACGAAAGCACACCTAAACATGGAAGTACTGATGCGTACTGCTGTTCGTACTGTGCGCACTGTCCTTGGTTTAGCTGCACAACACTGCGGTTGTTTGGGGTTGTCTCAGACGACACTGGCCGATTGACGCAAGCAACGGCGTCTTAAGTGACCATATTTGTCGGGCGAACACTATGTTTCACGATACGATTATTTCCCCCAGAACAAAACAAGCCAGGTTTAATTACGGTCAAAAACAAACCAAAAACAGAAAAAGGGCTTGCAGCGGTATGGTGGCACAATCTAGGTTCATTAACGCTAAACAAGGCTTCGGAATCGGCTGCACAGTGGTCGGCTCCTCTGATGTCATTGCGGACCACGAAAACACACGATTTAGCTAGAAATCAAATTTTAACCAAATTGATTAATTTGTCGGTGAACAAGGCACCTTTTGCTGCCGGACAAGCCACAGGGGGCACTATAAAACACGAAAGAGTTTGGATAAATCACGCTTGTATTTTGTCGTTATAACCCCTTTAAGCAAGCACTTTCGTGCATTAAAAAAGTGGTGGTGTACAACCACACGCCTTACAATAAGAAACAAGTTGGCGGACTGTGCGACCGTAAGGTCGTATGGGCGCTCACGTAGGCGTTTATGAAGGCACCTCCCTGTCTGTCCAATGTACACTGCACCGCATGTGAGGGGGATTCCGTAGACCACGTTGACTCTGCAGGGAACGAACGGCGTGGAATATTTAGCCTGCATGCCACCCTTGGCGGTTTCACAGCATTCACGGCTTTAAACACTCTCAATCCTGTTCGGTGTGTAAAACAGTCGTTATTCCCGCTTACTGCCTGATCTTCTTCAGTCAATGACGACGCTTTGCGCACGCAGGGAATGTCATTCATGCGCCCACGCCTCGTCTCCTGCATCTGCGACGCTGCCATCGACTTTCATCCATTTTCACACACCCTCCACGATAGGTAAAAGTAAAGTCTGTGGGTAACCGGCATTAAAAAGCTTATGTGCTTGTGCGTGCATACACTTAACATCGGTTACTGACAGGAATGGAACACTGAATTATTCAGGGCCGTCGCAACGCCTCGCTCCACGAGCTTCATTTTTGTTCGGACGGCAAAGGCAGAAAACCGCTTGTGGTATATGAGCGCATACGTCTAGCATGCGCAGCCATCAGGAATGATCCTGCTAATATCTAGCAACAGCATTATTCCACGCTCCAGGACTTTGTTGGGAGTTCGAACGGGTTTAGTACGCAAGAGAAGACACTGAGAAGTTGCTGCATTTGCACTGGTTCGACGCACCGTTCTTTCTATAGGAGTATTAGGTAGGTAATCATCGACAAAACAAAACGTCTCAGAATGCCCTTTCCCCCCTGGTCCCCAAAAAGTTCTCGTCAAGCGATGTAAAAATAGGCGCCTTAAGAACGGCGCAAGGGATGAGAAAACACTTGTAGGATTGAGGTTTTGCTCTTTTGGAGAGAAAACACCAGTGTTGACAGGCCTGAATTTGCGCACATGTCAATTGTCTTCTTTTTACGTCGGTCGGGCTTTACTCTAGCCACTTTGTGAAAGCTGCCAGAAATCCTAAGTCTTCTCTTGCTTTGTAGTCGTAGCCTGGGTCACTTTGGGACGTTAAACCTCACAAACAAAACCACACAGCAAGGAAACACTGTTTGGTTCGTTATGGTAACAAAGCCTTTTTTGGGAAATCGGCTCAGCATAATGCACCGCAAACCGGCCAGGTAGAAAGGTGTCCGCTCTTTAGCTCACCCAGCTAGCCCTATTGATTAAAGCCTCCACTGACCAAGTCACACACTCCTGGGAAGACAAACAAGTTTTTCAATGCCACTTCACTCCTCGTCACTGAACGTGAGCACTCCACTCATCGTAGGACGAGTCGAACGAACCACAAATGCTGAAAACAAGTGGATCAGCTTCACTGTTAACGATTACCGCGTTCCCACGCTTCCGCCTCAGCCTTTCTCTACGTGAGGGCAACTGTTGTGCCTGGCTGACACGGCTCGTTTCTCATAAAGAACATCATTGGGCAGGCGCGGCGCCTGCGGAAATCACGTAATATATTTTTTTTTCTTGTCTCGGCCGCCATAAACTTTCTTACAGTATACACTAGAGAGGAATTTGGCGCTAGCGTTTATGCGGCTTACATCAAGGCCGTCTGTGTCGCCATGGACCGCAATTATACATTGCGCTCGCCTTAGTTTCATCATTGGCTTGGATTGAAAAGTTTTAGTGACCACAAATTTAAACAAAGTGCCACAAAAAACGCGAAGAATAGTGTGCAATTATGTAAGTTGAATATAAAAACGGCTGTTTTAAAACTAAGGAAAAAGGAAGTAAAGCTATTTTTGCCGGAACGGTTGGGCCTGCTATTCCGCAGGCCGAGGTTGCAGTTACAAACAAGGTTAATATTGGGAGGGGGGGGGGGGGGGGACTGATTAGAGATTCTGATTTTATTAATTTGACCATTAATGCAAATAATTTGTTTCAAGAGTTTGGAAAGTTTTTTGAGCGTGCCTATTAAAACGTTGCCTTGGTGGTGGACCCGTCACCGACCGCCAACTAGTTTAACAAGAAAAAAAAACGTGCGTTAAACAGTAGGGAACGATAATATAGAGTAGGGAACGATGAAAATATCTGTCGTATCCCCATGGTCGTATCTTGTCTGGTCGTAAGTCGTCGTTTGTACGTTTTGTTTTCTTTCCGTCGGCTACAAATTCCGCGGCGGCATATTACCCGCTCAGTCACGCGTCCTTCGACTGCGGCATGAGCAACGTCAGGTGCGATCACGCGCTGCCTGCTGTTTCACCGAACACGGCTACCACATAACAGGGAGGATTTGGCTTCCTTGTAGCTCGTAAACGTGTTAATGCATAGTGAAGAAAGCAAATCCCAAAAACCGCTTAAGAATCCAATTGTCATGCCAAACCCAAGCCAAAAAGGGGGTCTTCCCATGAACCCCCACGACGACATGGCTTACAAGGCGCAGTTTCTCTCTAGTATACTTACTAAAAAACTCTTGTTGGCCGCAGTAATTTATTTTTTTCCACAATCTACCGCTGCTCTGTACTGAAGGCAAGCCTAGTACTGGCTGCCTTAGTTGTAGGTGTCCTGTTAGCACCGATGATTTACTTACGCGGAAGCTTGGTGAACACGGTTGATATCGGACAGCTGCCAGGTCACGGAAAAAACTTTGAGAATAAGCCTAATGAGGCTATCGCGTTAATACTAGTTTTATTGTTGTGTCGGTCCTCGTCATTTTATCTCATCGCGAGTGCGCCTGCCTTTCCGTGGTTAGATGCCACCGTGCCAAGTCAAACACAATGAGATAACTGCCGACGCCCTGACACAAATGAGAGGGGAGATTCTGTTAACTCAGCTCTGTAAGTGTCTTGCCAACGCCACCTGTTTCTGGCAGGGCTGTGACGCGTTCTTCCCCGTTCTCCCTCTGTGAGCCCGCTGTGTTGAAGAAAACGAGAAAAACTGGTACGATTGTTTTTGGATAAACACAACGCAGTTCCACGGTATTTTTGCTGAGATAAAAACATGAATGTTACTTTGTCAATAGTGCAAATAATGACATAGGATATTTTTGTCCTTTGTTCAGCGAACGGCAACATGTAATTATTTCTAATTTCTCTGGAGTCTAGTCAGGTTTAGTTCAGTTGATGTCTACGGCCCGCCTTATTTTTTCTCTTAGTTTATTTTTCTTTTAGTTTCTTGTCTATATTCTTGTTAGCTGTACAATAAAGGCCAACCCTTTATGCCTATGTGTAGGACCGACCATTTCGCCTAGCTCTCTTCTCTTCGATTGTTTCTCATGGCTGTGATGGTATTATTTCTCACTTGTGTGAAGTCTAGTGAACTGTAAATATTTACTACATCTCTTATCTCTAGTTTTTTTTGTGATTGCTCTGTCAGCTTTAGTGATAATTTAAATCTTGGAACAGTTTATTTACCACTTGCCGAAACCATTCTCTGATCAGTATTGGTGGAATGTTGAGTAGAAAGTACATACTTGGACTTTTGTCTTTTTGTGTTTACCAGAAATAAGAAATGGCAAATAAATTACGTTCGACCTCTAGAAATGTACTCCCTAACAAACTTGCAGTGCTCCGAAATTCGCGTTTTGGTGCTCAAAGCTGGCTCTAGAACTACCCCTTTACTTCTCTTAAGCTGCTCCAAAACAGCATTATTCCTGCTCCCTGAGCTCCTCCAAAATTCTTCAGCTGGTTACTCCCATGGCAGCACTTAACAGCCCCGCATGGCGGCTGCGTCCGGTCGCTTTGAATAAAGCGCGGACACCTGGTCAGAGAAGCAAAATGGGCGCGTCCACACCTAAAAGTAAAAACGTGTATACGCTAACATGCCTGCTAGTGCGAGCGAGTTTGAGCAGCTCCGAGGGGGCAGATGAGGGGCGCTTGCATATGCTCCTCCACATTGCGCTGGACTGATGGGAGAGGATATTACCAGTTGCTGCAGTGGGTGGAAGGCCTAGAGTCTGCTTGTAAGCCCTGCATAGAACGGTGTCGAGCTTCTCGTTCTCGTGGTTTTTGAGGTGGAGGTATGAAGCAGCGCGAGGACGATTTGGTTGAGAATCATTGCTGAATGAGCATTGCCACGTGTGCTCTAAGTGTCGATTCGTTATTCAGCTGATCATTCAGAATCAGGCCTAAGGAGAGTATGACTTGCTCGAGTGTGTACCGGTCTCTCAGCCTACTGTATTTTTGCAGATCAAGGACACCGGTTCGCTTCACGATGGGAATTTATTTCCCTTCCAAACTGAGCGCTGTGTGGTTGGGCTCACATGCGATCCAGTGATGATTGAGCATAGCCAGAAGCAGTTCATGTTTCTCTGACGCGCACTGGCGACCACTCGCTTGTGCGCATTGATGGGCTGTATGTGACACTCCAGTTTATCCTGCATCTTGCCATCCGATCGCGAGTTGGTAGAAATTGTTATATCATCGCCGTTGGTTTTGAGACGTTAATCCCGCGCAGTATGGATGGGAGCTTCATCACTCTGTATTAAATATGGCGTGGAGAGCCGGGCCCCGCACAGCGTGCCTATGTAAAAATTTGTTTCCACCAGACTTGCAAATAATAGCGGGATGGGCTTCATGACAGCGCTCGTTTCAGATGCGATGCCGGGATTTTTGAGTGCCGTGCGGAGACGCGTGCTTATTGTCCCTTTTTATTCGTATCGAGTATGCATTGTGGAGAGTACCTTTGGGAAACCGAACATGATTTTAAAAAGCCGGTGCGGCATTCGTATAGTGTGGCTCTAGACGATTTAGAATTACGCGCTAAACAAATTTCCAATGCACCATGTGATTAATATGGGCCTCAAATATTCTTGTGCCAAAGGTTTACGGGATTTCGGGATGAGCACAATGTGGATGGAATTATTCCAATCTTCTTAAAAGGGGTCGGATACCCAGGTCTCATTGCAGAATTTTGTAAGGGCTTGAACAGAAGATTCGTTCAGGTTTTCTTTGGGGATCGTTACGGGATCTCAACAGCTCCAACGTGCACGTTGGAGCTGTTTAGTGTTGTGGGATTAGTGATATCAGTGCTGCTTGACTACAGACACTGCTATAGGCTGTATTTCCTTTAAGAAAACCTCTGCATGGGGCGATAGGGCGATTGTTTTATAAACTCTAGCCTATTGTTGCACAAAATAACACCCGTATCAAACTTTTGTGCATGCCACGCAGTAATTCTAGCACACTCATTAACTATTTTGCACTGACGAGGCTTCGACACACGCATGATCAGGTGCAGAAGCCAGCAGAATAAGCAAACTTGTTACTTCCTTACGCCGTCTATTACCATGGACAATTGGTAAAGAAATCGTGCTGTCTGTTTGCAGTGTCCTGACAGCGCGCAAAAGCTTGTTAAACGCTATGTGATGTTTTGCTCAAGAATGTTCGTTGTTTTCTTTTCTACTGCAAAAAAAAAATTTTTTTGCGCAGGTGCAGTGCGTCACAAAGACACCTGGGGATATCATCACCGCAAGCATCGCGTTAAAAACGTTGCACAGAAGTGGCGCGGCGGTAAAGACGAAGATCTTAGCAACTTTTTTTCACGCACGCCTGGTGAGGAGGATTGACATGGGCGGAAGTAGCCATCAACGCAAAAAGCGACAACGTGAATCTGAAGCATATAAAACCAGGCACAGAGCTACGTCTTCGAAGAAAGCCGGAGGCCTGGCCACTGATTTTCTTCCGGATCTGGCCGCGGAGGCGCGACAACACCACAAATAAACGAAGAAAAAGAGTGGGATCTGTGTGCGATGAAAAAAAAAATCCAGCAAAAAAACCTAGAGGCCACGGTCAACGTTCTTCGGACTCCACAGAGATTGAAATGCATAGAATTT